>PPXN03000078.1:0-45713 GCA_003708445.3 Grigorovia transvaalensis
TTTTTACTTTATATACAACCGAGAATTTTTTCTCGTCATCGACGAAAACAAAACAAAGTTTCATTTTTCTTAACATGGTTTGTGAAGAAATGACAAGTCGTAAGCAGTGGCTGAAGTAGTGTTATTTGTTGAATCATTCATAGTTGAATCTATCTAATTATATGTGATAATCTTAAGGTGTATTGTTAAGAAAAATGAAACTTTGTTTTGTTTTCGTCGATGACGAGAAAAAATTCTCGGTTGTATATAAAGTAAAAAATTTCATCAGGAAATTTTCCATTTATATAATTTATAAAAAAGACCAAGTTTTTAGTTCTATTATAACTGACATAGAGTGCTGTACATAACACTACATTTATAATAAGAATATGAGTAACAATTCTCCCAACAGTGTGTCTCTTACATTTACCCAGTCGCTTAGATCTTTACATGTATAATTACTAACTATGTTTTTTTTAAGTCGTTACTTTCTTGTAAAAAACAGTATATGCAGAACATGAAAAAGTCTTCAACAAAATCTTTGTAAAAAACTAACTACTCCAAGAATGTTGAGGCGGGGTAATTCTCAGCATCCGCCCTTAACCAGCACTCAATATCATCACTTAATACATCATCCAAATACTTCTCAGTTAAATATTGGAATTGCGGTCTGGCTAAAATTTTTGTGCAAATGTCAGCAATCTGATCTTTTGTCCCTATATGTTTGACATTTACTAATCCAGTGTACAGCCTAACGTACAAGATGGTATTACGCGTATGTGTTTTGTCTTATGATGAAAAATGGGGTGCTCAGCCAATTTAATAGTGGGCTGATTGTCAATGAAAAATTGATGCTTCCTGTTTTTAAATCCTAAAATTTTGAATATTTCATCTAGCCACATCAACTCTTTCGTGGCTTCACTTGCAGCGACATATTCAGCTTCTGTTGAGGAAGTGACCACACATGGGATCTTCTTTGAACACCATGATATTGGAGCACCGGCAAATTTAACAATATACCCATAGGTTGATTTCGCATCTGGACAATCAGCATACGAAGCATCAGAAAATACTTCCAAAGCACATTTATCATCATTAAAATAAACTAATGCCTTTGTTTTGGTAGTGTTCATATAGGCCATTATTCGTTTTGCCGCTTTGAAATGAACTTCTCTTGGATCTTTAAGGAATCTGGATAAGAACGAAACAGCTTGCGTAACATCAGGTCTTCCTGTATTAGCAACAAATAACAATGTACCAATCAGGCTTTGGTATTCTGTGATGTTATTCAGTTTTGGGGAATCTGAATAATAGTCTACCGTCAATGATAGAGGAGTGTGAGTTGGATTCAGTGAGAACTTCGAATCAGCCACCTTCTTCGTAATGCAGTCTTCTAGACTTAGACCAATTCTATCCTTCGATTGTGTTATATTCATTCCAAGGAATTTCTTGACTCGTCCTAGATCCTTCATTTCGTATTGTTTTTGAAGATATTTTTTTACTCTCACAGTTTCTTGAGGATCTGTGCTGGCCACAAGTAAGTCATCTACATATAAGGCTATAATGCTAAACACTTTAGATGATTTTTTGTAAAACAAACCAAACTCTGATGGATGCTGACAACCTAACAGTGTGTCTATTATGTAAAAAACTAAGCGGTTGGGTGAATGTAATAGGCACACTGTTAGGTTCAACGTGGATCATTTTCTTATTATAAATGTAGTGTTATGTACAGCACTCTATGTCAGTTATAATAGAACTTAAAACTTGGTATTATGAAATCAATTATATAAATGGAAATTTCCTGATGGACAGTTTTTAGTTTATATACTACCGAGAATTTTCTCGGCATCGACGAAAACAAAATAAAGTTTCACTTTTCGTAACATATTACATTCACCCAACCGCTTAGTTCTTTACGGTTTTTTGGACTTTTTGGTACGGGTTTGTAGATTTCCCGAACGGGAAAGTTTGTGAGGATTTTTTTGGTCAGGAGTTTTGCATTTTAATTTTTTTATGTATTCCTTATAGATAGGGTTTGTTCTTTTTGTAATTTATGGCTTTATTTCAAGAGGTAGTTACCTTTAATTTTGTCAAATTAGACTATATTCTTTGAAGTTATGCTATGTTTGATACAGACATATCATTTAATATAAATAGCACCGTTTGTGTTGATTAGTGAATAGCATGTTGCATTTCTTAGATGATGAGCTTTCACTCATTTGACAAGAAATATGGAAATGTAATAGAGTAACAAAATTCCCCTAATATTTCGTAATGGAAATGTTAGATTTACTACTTAAACTTCCCAATAAGGGCAGTTGTTATTGCAGAGAAATAGGGATCATCTGTAACTCGAATAAGTATTTGTTTTTCTAGTATTGCTTTTTTTGGCATAGGGTTGAGTAATTGTGTAAATTTTTGGATATCCAAAAGTTTATGGTAGTAGGTTAAATACCTGACAAAAAGCTACAAAGATGGTGTTACCCAAAATAGTTACCATCCTGTTACCCGGACTTCAAAGATATGAAAAGATCAGTGTTGCTCATTTCTAGTAACAAAGTATATGAATTATATAGTACCTTACAAGGGCTATATCTACATAACTATACACACTGTACATCCAAATTTTTTTGGTATCGTATCAATGAAGTTTTCAGTTTTTCCATTTTTGTCTCTGCACGTGATTAATCAGATCTACACTATCATGGAACATTAATTAATTGTTTAATCAATACATTTTTGAGGGCGGTCTTTAATCAAGTAATTTAAATCATAAATCAAATTTCTCTATGTGCACATTCGAATTGTCCCCATATATTCAGTTCTGGATCACACTTCAATAGGATGTGGCTTTCAATTTCTTCATTTTCATCTGATTATCAGGGAAACATTCTTCTACTTCATCTGACCTAGAAATACCCAACTCCATTCTCAAACTGAACAGACAGATTTAGCAGATTGGAGACATATTCTAGCTACTATCTAAAACTTTCCTTTCTATGCTGAATAATCCTTTTATAACGTTCCTAACCTTGTTATTCATCTGTAAATTCATTATGATTTACATTCCAAAGTCTTGTATTCTGGTAATTCAAATACACAGAGATGCTATATACATTCAAATGTCTTATATATAGCTAATACAATTACATAGAGATATTTTATCCATTTCACCTCTTCGATACTGCATTCTTATTACGTACTAATTAATTACCATGCTGGTTGAATGACAATAATATTTATAACAGAATCCATGCTTTGAATATTATTGATAACCAATGACTTACTTTAGAACCTGTATACTAATCACCATATAATATATATATAAAAAGATGGAAGAGTATAAGATAATTGAGAGAAAACAAAAAGTTCTGCTTTTTATATTTGAATTTTGAAAGTTACAAAAGTCCTTTTTTTTTGGTACACTTTATGCTTTCCTGGTTTTTGTGTCATATTTTTGTCTTTTTTTGTTAATCGGGCTCGTTGTTCGATATTTATCCAGACATCGATGATGATGCATGAGAAAACAAAATATTCTTTAAAGTATTTTATCTTTTTTGATTTTGTGTACCACTTTTATATTACCAACGAAGACGATATGTATCATGTATGAGTAATAAACGTGCTTTTACATAATCAACAAGTTTATATTACGTAGTGGTATATGATTACTGGTATGATAACTAATAACATAACTGTTATAAGCCTAGCTTATTGATATAGTTTACGTGAGATCTTTCATCTCAGCATCACTGCGCAGCATCTATTTTTAACACAGAGAATTGCTGCAATTATATTCATAATTCAGTAATTTTTCATAAAATCCTTGTTCTTCATATTTTCATATTAAGGAAAATATGAGGATTTTCAATTTATGTATTTTATATACCACTTTTAATAGAACAGCCGTTATTTAATTATCAGAGATGAGCTATCTCGCATGGGAAAACCAGCAAGGATTTCTTTGTTGATTAGTGCAGGTAAGCCTTTTTGGTTAGTTAAGCGTCACAGCAATCAATTGAGGCTTTATGATTTTATTATTATTGTTTGAAGAATTCCCAAAATTTCAACTTCCCATTCGCAACTGATAGTTATATGGAAGAAATACGAAGGTCGCCATTTTTGTCTAGATGTGATCTTTCAAGTAACATTCACAAATGTTTGTATTCAGCTGATATCGTATTATATATTTCCTAAATGTTAAACAACAAGAAACGATATTGAGAGTAAGACAAAAAGATGAACCTCAATTATCTGAATTTTTTTACTTTGTTTGCTTTGTAGGTCATTCTCGTTTTCTGTATTCCCATTATGGTGGAACTGAAAGGAAAGAATCGAATAACTACAAAGGAGAGGGGGGGTATTGTTTACTACAATATAGAAACAAGGGTCTTAATGTAGATTAATATGTAATTTTGGCATTAATGACTTTTTCTACCAAGAAAAGTTGTCTCACGGTCTTCCATTCTTCGTAAAGATATTTAGAAATGACCAACTGTCTCAAATGTTAGGATGACACGTAGAAGACATTTAATTCTCTTCTAATGATCATGCTAAGATAATAAACTTCTTTTTCATATATTTTTTTGTCTTCTTTGCAAGTTGCTTTCGAACAGTGTGAAAGAATGTTTCTTTGTTTCAATCTTTTTAAACGTATTATTCTACTATGTAGCACTTTATTAGATAATATAATCGATTAGTTTCATTTATTATTCTGATTCTCCTAAGATAAATAACATTACAGAATACAGCTTATATCAAAATATTGTCGATCTAAGTATGCGATTATATTATATGCGATTAATTTATAAAGATAGCAATGTTTTCCTATCATTATTGTACAAAAATAACAGAATTTAAATCAATTTAATAATATTTGACTGAAGACAGATATATAAAATATTTTTGAAAACCGATAACGACGAAAATTTGAAACGCTATTAACTTTGAGTGGTAAGCTCTTTAAAGATTAGAAAGAAAGAACAATATGGTTAATGCACCAGAAAAAATAGCCTATTAGACAGATAGCTGTTCTTCTTCTGTGTTTGGTATCAATCCTGGATAGCGTAGTGGTGCATAATCTCAGTTAACGTTCCAACCATCAATTAGAATTTTCAAACATCAAAGAAAAACTCAAGCGCTTGTGGTAAACGCTAATATCGTGCAATGTCACTAAAATCAATTATTTACAGCTTTGAACGAGAAAAACAACGGACTTCTTAAAGAAATTAGGTAAGTTTGTGGAAAAACGATATGATCTAATTTCACTTAAAGAATTCGTTGCTTATTTCTAGCACATTATCTTGTGAACAAATTTATATTATTCATCTTTTCAACACCACTGACTAATTGAACTGAACTATTTGTTTCGTTTGCGTTGAAATATGTATTAGCAATCCTATATGTCAGCATGGCGAAAGTTTGTTACCGTTTGTAGTAGTTATTTTGTTTCCAACGAATTACTGATAGTTATGCTATCCCATGGTAAGTTGAATACGATCATAAGCCGTATTAACAGTTCCTTATCATATACACTCTTCACGATACTTGAAATATAATCAGCATACACAATATGCATATGCGAAGAAGGTTTGGGGTCTCTACGACATATTGTGATAAATCGTTGTAATTACTTCACCAAGATTTTGATTTGGTATAACTATCTTGGTTACTTTCTTAACTCTGTTTGATACTGTAAACTGGAATTTCTTATCTTTCAATGAAATATGTTTCAGCAAAGAGAGTAATGTTTCTATATTTATATTATTATCTCTTACTTCAACCTCTACTTTTGGCCATATCTTATCATGTAATATGACAACAATAGGTATTCCCAATGCATGCGAAATTTGAATCTGAGAACCAACATTCAAGTTAATATTTGAATCGCTAAAATGGTAAATCTCATCTTGGAGGAAGGATATTGAGTCTAGTTGTTCCTGGATAGATGAAAATGTAGTATCTTTATCATCTGTTAATTTCATTATCTTAGTAGATTGACAAATTGATAATATATACGGTGCCATGGGCAATGGCCAATTTAAGCCCATTGAATCCATCTTAAAATCTGCCATGGCTCCGATAAGCCTTGATATACCAATACCATAACAGCCCATCTGAACTAAGCTCTTATTATCATTTTGTTCATTAACATAGTTTAACTTAAATGGTTTACTATACTTCTCACCTAATATAAATGTATGACCAATTTCAATACTATTCATTGATTTTAGTTCGCCAATTTGACATTTTGGACAAATTTCCCCATCTGTTGCGTTTACAATGGAAACTGGATTTGTTTTCTTCATTGGTACAGTCTTAAAGTTCGATATTTTCTTAATGTCCTCATGTAGCTCTAAATTAGAACTCAATTGACATCTTAAATCAACTATTTGGATAATTTCTGCTAAGTTTCTTTTCAAATCATTTTCAAACTTACCGAATATTTCATCACTGGTATAAGCCTTAACTGTATGATCCAATTCTAAAATTGTTTGTATATTTGGATCAATTTTATCTAATTGCTTTTGAACTAAGGTCCAGTTAACCATTTTATCACCAGGATAATAAAGACAAATTAATTTACTATTATCTTTGGTTAATAAATATCTAACACGTGCATTATCAAAATTGCAGATATCCTTATGCTCTTGTGTTGAGTCACTTTCAATTGCAGAGGATTTAAATGTTGGCGCTGCTGGTAAAGACTCGGTTAATTCGGATGTAGTTATATTCCCACATAAGTTATTAGAACACTTGAACAAAATATCTTCACCTAATGGATTAATTAAGTGGTATTCTTGACTAATATCTCCACCCATGTTACCATTATTAGCCCAAACTTTAACGAATGGTATTTTCAAAGATTCAAAAATTTTTGCATAAATATGGTTGACTCTATCATAAATTATACGACTATCATGACTATCTTTAGTAAAAGAATAAGCATCCATCATCAAAAACTCTTTACTTCTTAAAACACCATTTTTTGGCCTTAATTCATCTCTAAATTTAGAATTAATTTGATAGACAACAAAAGGTAAATCTCTATAACTTTTAATATAATTCTTCATTAAATAAGTAATATCCTCTTCACAAGTAGGTACTAAACATTTCTCCTGCTTATTATTGTCAATTAGGGTAAACATTTCCTTCTTGATACTATTTTGAGGCCATCTACCTGATATTTCCCAAATTTTTTTAAATGAGACTAAATTTAGTTGTAAATTAACGGCACCTAATTCATCACTTTGCAGAAACTTAGTAATTATTTTTTGAATCTTATTGTTGACTCTCAAATACAATGGTAATTGTTGATAGAATCCACTCTGTTGCTTCCTAATATAGTTTAATTTTTCCAGTATCTCAGTTGTGGTCAACTTATTCAAAGTCGTAGTATCCCATTTTTTCAACTGGAAGGGATTGGTTAACTTTAGTATTTGTTTCATACATCTCTCTCGAGATTCAGTAACCAAATTTAGTGTAAAATGGAACTTAAAATGAAAATCAGAAGGAACCCTAAAAATTACAAAGCTCTGAATGTTTAGGTTAATTTACTAGCCCTAAGTATACTATAACCCTAGTTTTAGGGTAAAAGAGTGTTTTTACCTTTGTTACCCGCCGCAGTTTTGAGAAAATGTTTTCGACAAAAGAATTTTTCATCTTTTTATTTAACATTTTTATTAATAATAAAGTATTGCAATAACATATTATAGCATTGTATAGTGCCATTTGCGTCTGTACAATATAAACTTCTTATCAGAGATTGTATTTGACAGTTGAAAGCTTTGTTATATCTTTGCTACTAAAGAACTATAAACGATTACTTTTTAACAAAAAAAGCTGCTTTCACTTTTACCTAAAAAACTCATAATAATTACCAGAGCTCATAGAAATAGTCGTACTATAAGATAATGTCAAATATTGAAGCCAGTAAAATCTATGAATTGATTGTTGAAAATGTTATCAATGAAGTAAGAGAAGATTTTGAAAATGCAGGTATTGATGAACAAGCCTTACAAGATTTGAAAAGAAATTGGCAAATTAAATTAACTGATACCAAAGTTACTTCATTTTCTTGGGATGAATTAAATAACCATAATAATAATACTGTAATCAATACTAATAATAATAATACCACTAATAATGCAATTTTCAATAATAATCAGCAAGCTAGCATAGATGGGTTCACTGTTAAACAAGAAGAAATGGATCAAGGTTTAGTTTTACCTGGATTCAATGATTCTACCATAAATAGTAATAGTAATAATAATAATAATAATACAGAATCTAACACAAACAATACAAATACAAATACCATGAATGGCACTAATAAAGATAATAGTAGTAGTAATAGTAATAATTTAAATAAACCAAACATAGGGAATACCATACCAATAGACAATAATAGTAATATAATAGTAAATAACAGTAGTAGTAATAATATTAGTAATAGCAATACTCATAATAATAACATCGGAAACGACAGTGATAATACCACTACAGTCAGTAACTCAAATGATATAATACCAAAGATAAAACAAGAAGAAAATGAGGAACTAGTTACTGATAAATCTAATAAAGATACTAGTAATAATAGTGGCACTTTTGAACTAACCCTTAACGATGTTAACGGTAAGATGGAGCAACAATTGCGTCAACAAGAAAAGCAAGCTAAGAGAAGTGCATTATTGGACACAGATGAAGTTGGCTCAGAACTAGATGATTCTGATGATGATTATTTAATTTCTGAAGGTGAAGATGATGGTCCAGATGAAAATTTGATGTTATGTTTATATGATAAAGTAACTAGAACGAAAGCTCGTTGGAAATGTTCATTGAAGGATGGTATTGTCACTTTAAATCGTAAAGATTTTACATTTAAGAAGGCACAAGTTGAAGCAGAATGGGTGTAAACTTTTTTCCCTCTCTTGTTGTTCCAGGTCAAGAGAACTTCTCTTTTGATATCTTTACATCTCTAATGAAGTGAATAACTCTTTAAAACAACGATTAGAAATAAATTTATTTTCAATTTTTATCAGCATGATTTGTAGTAAAATGTCATATAATATAAAATGCCTAATGTGAAATATGTAGTATGTAATTATCTGCATTTATATATACACCTCTAAACAAATGAAAACGAAAAAATAAACAGTTATGTGACGGTGTTGGGTTTGAAAACCTTCAAGAGCTGAAAGAATAGAACACAATACTGAATGTACTCATGGTTGAGATATATTTAACTTTGTGAACTTCTTAAAGAAACTTATATTGGACAAACAAATCTGTCTTAAAATATGACTGGATATTTACCTTCACCTCCATCTACAAAAATATTTTTAATGTTTTCCAAGGTGACTTGAGTTTGTAATGACATCATATCTTGTACAGCACTTCCCATGTGGGGTAATGCTGTGACATCCCATCTCTCCACCAATTTCTTGTTAATTTGACCACTGCCTTCATTTTTATACACGTCTAGGCCTGCACTAGCAACTTTACCGCTATCTAAAGCAGCAATTAGTGCATCTTCGTCAATTGCATTACCACGGCCCACATTAACAATCCTCACACCATCTTTACACCATGAAAGAGTTCTTGCGTTTATAATATTATCAGTGGATGCATTACCAGGTAATGCTAGTACTATACAATCAACTTGTGACCAAGCTTCAGAGTTCTCTTCAATATCATCAACAAATGTAGCTGGGAAACCTAATTGTTCTTGAGTCATGGAACCTGATCTTCTATAATAAAAGATATCCATATCAAACCCAAAATGTAATCTTTGAGCAATTTTTTGGCCAATTGAACCAAAACCCAAAACCAAACATTTCTTATTGATGGCAGACGAAACCAATTTACCTCCCACTTTAAAATTTTCTACTACATTCACAATTTCACCATTAGGATCCTGAATTAATTTTTTGGGAAACTTATATGAGTTCAATTGTTTGGAACCTTGCACATTTGTTACAGTTGTTGCCAATTCTTCGATATCTGTCAATTCTGAACCTAAATAATCTCTACAATTACTAATTTTCCCATGTTCAGCAAATTTTAGTTCATATTCCCAAAAAGAAGCCATTCTAAAACAACTTAATAATAAATAAATTGCCATTTCAGCAACAGAATTACTAGCATTGGGTCCCACATTAACTGTAAATATACCTTTCTCATTACGAATTGTTTTGATTTGATCATGACTTAATACATAATCTGTCCCCACCCAAGGAACTAACATGACCTTTAAAGTATCGGGGAAATAATCTAGATATGGACTTGGACCACCAATTAACGAACAAAATTCTTCTGTCATCCAAATACCATCCAATTCAGATTTCGGAAGCCAATCTTTAAATGCTTCTGGTGTAGTAATTGGATATTTAATAAATTCGACATTAAATTTCTCTTCCAATTCTTTCCATAAGGGTAAAGAATCATCTAATTCCCATTGCAGTCGGTGTGGTATAACGATTTTAATTGTCATTTATTCCTGGTTGTATTAAAAATGATCTGATTGTTTTGTTTTGTTTTGTTTCTCTAATCTTTCAGCATAATAAATACCGTTTTTGCCAAAGTTAAAAATTGTGTATTTTTGAAGGTACAAAAAAGAGGTATTCGACTATTTTGTTCTATATTATCTACATACTATATATGTTAATCAACTTTTTATCAATATTCTTGCTGCATGGAATTGGTTTTGTCAATAATCGTCTTGTAAAACCCAATGCATCCACTGAATAAGGATAGAATACTATATGTTGCCCTTGGTAAATACCTTTCCACTTGGAAAACATCAGTTGTGTTTGCAAAAAAATCCATAGTCAGACGATAAAGATCTAATTTAGTCATTCTTATCTCATGTGTTAGTTGACGTTTTGCATGTTCTAAATTTTTAAACTGTTCATCCAATTTTAAATCATCTCTTAATCTTGAAGTTATTTCATCATTGGTATCTAGGTACTTTGTTTGTGTAATCTCTATAGTGTTTAATTTAATATTGCAGTCTGATAGTTTCAATTGCTGTTCATTAAGCTTGATTGTATTATTTTTAATTGAATTTAAAATGTCTAATTGCCATGCCCATGCCTCATGTTTGGAGACAGTTTGGAAAAATTTCTGATCGTTCAGTAAATTCAGTTTATAAGTGAAATTTAGTTCATCAAATGTACAATAGTAAATATCAATCAAATCTTGTATCAGTTGATTACCTTTACCAAACCCATCATTGTCTTTTGATAAACTCTTCAAATTTTTTCTTTCATCCCATAATTTTTTGGTAAAAGCAACTAACTTGAATGGTAAAGTACCAAACCTTAACGCATATCTGAAAAAACCTAATTGTTTACTAATAAATAGCAAATTAATTCTGTTATTACTTCCATTTATGAATAAACTTTTACCAAAAAATTGTATATAAATATCAATGATGCATTTTAAAATTTTAGCTAATTTATCCTTACCATTTAAAGTAGACAAAACCAATTTAAGAATATTCCAACTTTTAATAACTTTTATTGAAGGAACAGAAGTTCTCTTAGTAGATTGTGATCTCTTATTAGTTTTATTTTCAGTTTTTAAATTTTTTTCGAAAGCATTTGCTGATGGAGTTCTCGAAACAATATTCGTGGTTTCCATATGAAAAGGTAGTTTATCTTTAGCATTATACGACTTTGTAGTATCGTGTACGGTTTCTTGTATAGCGACAGTCATTATCGTTTGAAGGATGGCTGATTTATAAGTGTCAGAGGAAAAATATAAAAAGCTACAAATGCAAATCTTCAAGCACAGTATTATCAACGAAAGGCCAACAAAAAATTAGTACGATCTTGATACAACGAGGAAAAAATATATAAGAAAGCACAATATTTAATCTTTGCAAATGACAATGACTAAATTTAAATACAGTTCGACATTCGAACTTCGAATCACCATTGAAAAAAGCCATTTGGGGGAAATTCCGTCGGGATTTCAAAAAGGAAAAATGTCAAAAATATTGTCGGAATAATGTCGAATACGGTTTTAGTATTTGTCTACCAATTGTCGGTAAATTCAATCAAAATGTCCATTACAGAATGATGTCAATTGCTCTTTCAAGGAAAACTTTTTTGAGGGTATGTTTTTTTCAGATTTTATACATCTCGGCGATTGATTCAAATCTTGTTGGACAAGGTAAATTAGCCGCCCATCCCCTCAAAAATTTCCTTTTATGCAATTTTCTTTGTTTTGATTGGTTATCAGAATTTTGTGTTATTTATTTAACTTTTCCTATATTTCCCTTAATTTGGGTAGGAAAATTGGGCAAGTTTTATTATAGAGATATACATTTATATAGAACACATTATTGAAATTATTGTATATACAGATATATATATTGGTAAATACACGTAAGTACTATGAATACAGTCACAAGCCACGCTTCAAATCCAATAGAATCATGGTACAAAAACCGCTCATTGGTAAATCTAGATTTGGAACATCGCAATGCTATAAACAACAACAACATTCAGAATAGGAATGTGAATGAGAGTAATAGTGAAAACAACAGAAATAAAAACAAGTACAAGGATCTATTAGCTGAAGAGAACTGTAGTCAAAATGATATTACATTGATTAATTGTGATGAGAGTTCAACTTATTCTTTGATACATAATAGAGATATTGATACATCGCAATTGGATCTAATTTATAGTAGTCGTAAGAATAGAAACATTTATTCAACATTTTTCGTTCAACTAAATAATCTTGCAAGAGTTTGCCAATTTTATGATATCAATTCAAATTCTATCTGTCATTATATGATAAGATTTGAAAATGATATTAAACATAATAAGAACGCAGCTAAATATTGTGAGAGACATATTTCCGACTTCCATAAAACAATAATCTCAAATAATAACATAGATGATCTATTTAATCGTTTATGCCCCACCAGAAGTAACGTTATTAGGTTGAAAGCTCATTTAATACAGGATAAAGAAAACTATACAACAGCTAAAGCTAACAATAATAATACTAATAAAACTATTGGTAGTACTAACACTAATAATGCAATGGAGAATAAATTATTAACAACAAATTTATTAATCAATAATGACCTAAATGATTTAGCAGAAAATTTCGATAAAACTTTTGAAAATGGTACAAAAGAGAAAGCTTATGTCTATGATTCAAATAATGCAAATAGGAGCTCAACACCAAACTTTTACACTAACCATTACAACGATCATTGTAGTGATGATTTAAATTTCACGGAAGATAAAATAATAACGGATAACTTAACAAACTCAAAAAAGAGGAAAGTTTCAGCTGATGATAGTTATGATAATCTTAAATTTAAATCAACTGATATACTAAAACTGTTGTCTATTTTATTATCTTTGAATAGTCAAAATGTCAGCTCTCTACAAAATTTTCAACTAAGGCATTGGTTACAAGATTATGTTAAAGTAAATCCTATTCTGCCTGATTTATTTAAAGCAAACACAATAGCTAACTTTGACAAAAGCAGCAATTTTGTCACTGAGTTTGTTGATAACTTGAATGTTGAACTAAATAATCAACTAAAAAAATTGTTCATCAATTATAAGAAATTTCTAAAAAGAAGAACTATCAATGTCTCTAAAATGAGTGACATCGATATCAGAGACAATATCAAATCATGTTTCGTCAAATTAAAGAATGGTAACATACCATGGGTGTCAATTAATATTGAAAGAAATCAATTTATTTTTGAAAATCGAAATACGATTTGCTTGACTTTAAACGTTTTGAAGTCTGATTTAGCAACAGTACCTTTCTCATTCTACCTCAATGACACACATGATGATAGTATTTATGAAGACAGTAATATCCCTAATGTGAACGAGCAAGACAGTAAAAATGCTGTAAAGATATTGAATATTATCAATGATTTGGGCGCAGGTTTGTTTTGGATTTATTGCAATAATAGTAACACTAGATTTATTGGTCCTAATACTATGGAGCATTTGACATTGAGAAATGAGGAAACTCGCTATCCTTTTCTTTTAGACAGTAGAGATACATATGCTGTGACTGGTGAGTCACATGGCATTAACCTAATTAACTTTGTAGCAGTGATGATCGGATCTTTACTTTACGATGTCACTTCGTGTATTTCAGGTAACAAAAGTAAAAATAAATTGACTTCATCTGAACTTAATTATGAATATTTCAAGAGTGAGCGGTTCCATGTTGATTTATTGAGAACTCTTGAAAATATTGAAATAGTATCACGTTTGATAGAATTCAATTATCAAATAAATGTGGTCCAAGACCTAGATCTGATCAATTATTATCGAGACGCATTCAGCAAAGGTGAAAAGATTCATTTGCCCAGAAGATATTCTTTTGCGAATTTGGAAGACATCTACGAATTATTGAGATATGGAAAACAGAATCTTAGTTTCCTTGCGAAGTGTTCCCGGTTTGAAACGAAAGAAAATGATGATAAAATTCTTGAATTGTTATTCGAAGTACTTTCTATTGTCAATCTTTGGGGTATGCTTTCCAATGAGGGAGATACAAAACCCAATAGTTCAAGAAGCGTGATGGGTAATACTGTCTTTGCAATAATACCATTTATTGAATACATCAAGAAAAGAGCAATATCTTACTCCAAGAAGTTGAGTGTAATCGCTGATGTTGTCATAGAGACAGGATTCGATAATTTCAAAGAAACTTTAGATAAACATTACAAAGGTATTGCTAATTCACTAAGTAGTGATAATGATTCTAAAAATTTAAGTACTCAAATTTTCTTTATTGCTGGATTATTCCATTATGATGCTGATTTAATTACTAATTCGATTAGGAAATCTAAGATTTCCCCAATAGAGGTCTTCACAAGTATCGCATTCAAGTTACTAAACTGGGATGTCATTTCCATTGATTCAGATCATGATTCGCTATCTTTGAATGGGGCTGATGAAGTTTTGCAAAAGAAGAGTCTATCCTGGTTTACAGATTCTGATGATATCTTTTCATTAACGAAGAAAAATATACCGCCAAAGGAAAGAATAACTAAAATACTGAAAGAGATTATTGCAGTTGAATTGAATCAATTCAAAAAATTCTGGCTATCCAAAATTTACGAAATGGGTCAGTTAGTAGCAAAGAGGTTAAATTTGATATTCAAATTGAATAAGGACTTTACAATTCATATTGCAAGAATAGAACTAGATAAAAGCACTAAAGAAGTAAATGTATTTGATGAATATGATGAAATGACTAGTTTATTTCATTTCAAGACTATTTTATCATTAGCAATATTGAAAGAATATTTGGCATCCTGTAAAGCTATGAAAGAAGAAATTTCGAAGCATAATATTCTACCAGTTATTATCAAGTACATTGCTAGTATAAATATCAAGCATGACTTGGATATTGGCAAGCAATTGAACAAGCTTAACTTGAAAGGGAACAATTCCAATTTTGAAGAAATGCAAAACATTATCTCAATCAGAAATTTAATGAATATAGCCAATGTTGATATTAATGAAATTATAGATAATGAATTATTTTCCAAATTGAATGAGTGGTAGACATTATAGAGGTTATTTTTGCTAGGAAGGATCGTGATGACAAAGCAGCCCTATCGAGAGACCAGGGGTAAAGTTTTAGTTTAGTAGCATAGATAATGTTGTGTATACATTATATATTTTCATTTTGGAGGAATAAATTTGAACAAAACAATAAAACTGTAAGGAAAGAAGACAAACAAGTGGTTTAATGGGTTGTCACAAACCCCACATGGCCCTTCAGCTTCCCTTATCAAAGCCAGGTCCCTTCACCAGTGGCAGGAAACCTTAGCGAGCCCTTCCACTTGAGTGTGTCTCTTGAAAATATTCTTCTTTGACAAAAACTCCTTTCAATGGAACAACAAACATTACAAAATCCCCTAAAGATGAGAATATCACACTTGATGCAAAGTTTCTTCTTACAAGAAACTTTCCACACTTCTCAATGCCCCCTTGACCTTCCGCTAACATGTCAGAATGAAACATCCATCGATAACAGCTGTTGTTTCGAATTCCCTGGTGGGATATTCATGCAAACACAATTTTGGAATAGTAAACCATCTAAGAGAGACTTGAATGAAACAGAAATTGTGAAAGAATTGGGACCCCTAGACTCCTTTACCGTGCATGGACTTTGGCCCGATAATTGTGATGGTTCATATGAACAATTTTGTGATAGTTCACTGTTTATTGATGATTTATATTACTTACTGAACAAGGATAAAGATGGTAAAAGACTATATGAACAATTAGGTAAGTATTGGAAAAGTAATATTGTCGGTGATGACGAATCTCTTTGGATTCATGAATTTAATAAACATGGTAGTTGTATCAAGACTTTAAGACCAGATTGTCAAATAAAGGGAAGTAAGAGGCAAACTGTCATGCAATATTTTAATATTACCATGAATTTATTCCATAAATTGGATACATATCAGATCTTGAAAAGTAATAATATTACTCCAAGTATAGAACAAACTTACTCCAAGAAAGAAATAGAAAATGCCTTAAGAACAGGGTTTAATGAAAGGGAAGTATTGATAAAATGTAATAACAAAAATGAATTACAAGAGATTTGGTATTATCATCTATTAAATGGTACAATATTGAATGAAGAGTTTTCACCAATTAATTCAATATCAAAAGTATCAAATTGTCACCCCAATAACATAAAATTTTATCCCAAAGGTTATTTCCCCAAGGGATCCAATCCACCAGGTAATGGTGGTCGAAACACTAAGGGAATCCTGTATGTAACGAATGTGAATAATAAGAATGACGACGATTCAATGGGGGCTATTGTAAGAAATGGTCATTGGTTAATCAAAGGTAGTGGTGCCACTTTTCAATTAATACCATCACAATTTGGTAATTTCTTACTGAAATCACGTAACGGTTGGTGCCAGATAATACAACTACCTCAAGATAATGATGAAAACAGCAAGCATAACGATTTGCTCAATTGTAATCAAAGAAATAGTAAATTTGCTTCACAATTTGATTTCGATAAGGATACTGGACTAATTGGGTTTTCCAATACTTTCAAATGGGGGGCACAAAGATACCCAAGGGGGAGGAGACAATCATTGGTGTATCATATCAACGATGATAATAAAGATCTACCGATTAAGTTCAATATTAAATTTGAGTCCAAATAAGATAAAACGCTGTTGCAATGACTTATTCATTATTAAAATTACAATCTATATGATATGACTTGATTTACATTAAATATCCTCTCAAATGTACTGATTTGATCATTTTTTATTCAGATATTGGAGCAAGTTAATCGTGCTTTCATCTTCAAAGTTTCTACGTATCCTACCGTTATCATCACCGATATTGATATTATTATCAGTGTGAATGGGTGGTATAGGTTTAGAATATATTCTATCCAGCGAACTGTTATCATTATAATAATTGAACCTAGCATTATCATCATTTATTCTGAATTCATTATTTCTTAAATCTCGACTATTATAGTAGTCCAGATAGGTATCATCTCTGGCTCTTATAGGTTTGTTAAACTCCATCGATCTTGTATTCCTAACATTCCTCTCCAGTTGGTCCACCCGTTGCAATATATCTTTCTTAGCCATCTGTTCTTGTAATAGTTCGTATTTCAGATTCTGAATCGTGGTTTGTTGTCTGTACAAGTCCTTCCTTAAAGTTTTAACCTCATCGATTAGATCATTTATTTGGAAAGGGATAACATTCCCATTATTTATTCCATCATATCTTGCCGCATTTCTTTTACCATTATTATTATTACCAATCTCGTGGCCACTATTATTATTCTCGAATGGTAAATTATTAGTAAATTTCTTATTAAATAAATTATTATTATTATTGTTATTATTGTTATTATTATAATCATTTGTCCCACTGGGCTGGAAACTCGGATTGTTTGTAACTTTTTTCAAAGGCGATCCATTGAAATTAGCTTGTGATACCATCGGTCTATTGGCTTTCAAAGGTGACTGTGTTTGCTTAAATGGTGATTGCTTCATTGCCTGATCTAAACTTTTCATAGACTCCATATACTCTCTCTTGAAATTTCCTATGGTGTCATCATTTTCTGGTCTGCTGAAAAACTCTCTGGCATAATTACCTTGTGACATCCTTTCTGGTCACCGATCAAACGTGTGTCTGTGTCTGTGTATATATCTGTGTGTTGTATTTACAGTATTCCTTTGTTTGTGTCTTCAAAAAAAACAAACTCGAAATTAAAAATAAATGTTTTGGTTTTGGAGGTTTATGGCAAGTTTACATCTAAGGAATAGTGGGTTTCTTTTTACTTACCAATTCATATCCAAAACGAAAAGTTGTCATTATTATTTTGCTTTGGCCACAACGATGGATCTTTTCCGATCGATTGGTATATATATTATTATAGTACTGTTTATATTATATTATATTATTTTTTGATAAAAATGACAATGTGATAAAATGGTGCGGCATGTAGAATGATAAGAACATCGACACTATAGTTAGTGTTGCGCTTGAATAGATAAAAATAAACTCAAATTTTCTAATAGTACTGGATTCGTCTTACGTATAAGTTCAGCGTAATTTTCAGATCCTAATTGTGTCTCCAAGAAAATCATCGTTTGCTGCACAAATTCATTGAAGCTTATATTATGCACTGGATCAGTCTCTTTGAAGAGGTTGTGATATCTATAATTTTCCATTGTTAAAGGGTAAAATTCCATAGATTGTTCAGTGACCACATCATTTAAATGATATTTTTCACAATCACCATTACTATTTTCTTTAATTTCCTCCATAATCTTGACCCATAAAGTTAAAATTTCATTAAAATGATTCAAGATGGCAACATTCTTCGTTCTTAATAGACTTGTTATACCCAATATATGTAATTTCTTAAATTTGGGATCATATAAATCTTCAAAACAAATAATCCACATGGATACAAATTTTTCAATAAAATTTTCAAATGACATATCTTTAAAAACAGATTTTTGCATGGATTGAGGTAATTGGTCATTTTCTTGTGCACTGGGTAAATTGTTATAATATGTGGATAAATAATCTAATAATGCATCGGGATTCACATAGGAAATTCTAGCAATAATTTGTAGAAGTTGTGTACATTGATGTGTGGATAATTGATCTCTTCTAAAGATTGCATCGAATAATGCATTTAATATACCAGTTTGATAGAAAATTGGTACCAGAACAGTTTCATAATTGGATTCATTGCTTAAAATTAAAATTTCCCAAATATCAAGAATTAATTCATATGAATCCTCTCTTAATTTTAGTAAATTCTTGGCCATATCAGAGAA
The DNA here is from genome assembly GCA_003708445.3 of Grigorovia transvaalensis. NCBI lineage: Eukaryota > Fungi > Ascomycota > Saccharomycetes > Saccharomycetales > Saccharomycetaceae > Grigorovia > Grigorovia transvaalensis. The sequence continues at coordinate 19,337 of PPXN03000078.1, forward strand.
AATCTTGGCGAAGACGTGTGAAGAGAAAAAATCTTGTTGATTTAAAATTAGTGAATAGCTCTTTATGATATCTAATAGAGTGGGTAAAATTTCTGTTCTCATCTCCACGGCATATTCTAAGAAGGGTAAAATTTCATTAAATTTTGAATCAAATGATGATTTATCTGGTGAATAATTTTGCAAAAGCGCACTCCATAATTCAAATGCATCTTCATTTAATAAGGCATATTGACTAGATGAAGGATTACATGATAAAGCTACAATAGGAATAGCAATATCCCAAGTTAAATATGATTCGGGACCTAATGATTCCACTACATGTCTTAATAACCTCAACAAAGCATTAGATAATATGCATTCAGATAGGTTAGTGGTGGAAACTTCCCAAAGCTTAGGTACAACTTGTAAAATTTCAATCAATAGATCTTGACTAATTAGTGGTTTAGTTTGAATTATTATGCCACTTAATGTATTTAAGACATATAATCTTGTTTCAGTTAATGAAACAGATGGTAAGATTTTTCTTAACAACAGTGTAGTAATATTCATTAAATAGGGTTGAAAGATATCTTTATTAAAATCCCAATCGTCAATCATTGTTCTCAGTGATTGTACAGCTGTCAATAAAACAACTTTATCGTTCTCTGTAGCAAGTAAATTACTCAAAAACTTATAACATAAAGATTTACTTTCATTAGAACTTTTCACTACAGACCATTCATTGATAATAAGCGAAACTCTTCTCTTTATAATTTTCAATTGATCACTACTAATTGAATCATTTGTTGCCTCAGGTAAGAAAACGTCAACAAGCAATTTATCAAAATCTACCATATCAGTTACTGATGATGCACTTAATTGCAATGATGCATATATGGCGTCTTTTTTCAAAAAATCATCTAATGAATTAGTTAATCTGGATGCATCATTTTCAATTTTATTTAATAAATATGGGACTAATAATTTAGGAAATGAATTGATTAAATCTTGGAAAAAATTCTCTGCACAGGGTCTAATTTGATATTCATAACTGGTTATCATTTGTTCATTAATCCATTCTTCTGGATCACAAAACCAGTTCTCTAATTCTGCTGGTCTTAACTTTAAATACCATTCTACCAAAATATCTACTAACTGTTTGACAATGTTTTCATTCAAGAATTCTGTATTAATTCTACTTATTGATAGATCAATACTTTGTTTATCATTTCTTGATTTCAGAGTGATAACACCTTCCTTTCTAGTAAAATTAATAACTCTTTTCAATAAAAGAAACCCTCTTATAGTAACATGTTCCCAAAAATCACCGCTAACTTCAGAATTTTCATTATACACTACTGATGCCTTTTCAAATAATAATTTTGTATAAGTGATTAAAATTTCAGTGGAACATGGTACTAAGATAAATGTAGCAGGTTGTTCAGTAACCAAAGTGTAATATAATTTACCATAACATTTTATAAATTTTTCATAGTAGTCAAATTTACTAAATAATTCATGTTGTGATAATAGTTGTTGTAAATGAGTGACACTTAATTTTAAAAATTCACAAATTGATTCATCCTTTTCAGGTTTTTCATAACCCTCAGTGATTATTCTTCTCAATACTTTTAATGCAAGATATGAAACTTGTAGCTTGGATAGGTTGACACTGACAGTATTTGAATGAATCCTAGACCATTCATCGAAAGAGTTTAAGTAAATTCTCACAATTAAAGTGAAAATAAGTGGTACTTTACTTTGCATTGCTGGTTTACAGCGACCTATTCTTGCTGTACCTAGTATTTTAATAATTTGATTAACATGTGTGAGTAAATTGAATATTTTGGTGTTATCTCTTCTTACGCTATCATTTTCTAATAACTGTTCCAAATTCTCGAAAAGGTTTGGCCATTCAGCTGGGAAATCTAATCTTGAAATTTTGGATGTAGCTTGAGCATTTTGAATACAAAGTTGATTATTTTGTTCTTCAATAAGATTAAACAGTCTTTGTCTAATTTGTAATTTTTCCTCTTTCTTAATTGCATTAACTCTAGTGGATCTCCAATATTTATCAACACCATTCTTAAATTGAATAATGGCAAGCCATCTAACTTGTAATAAATTTGATAAATTTAAATAAATTGATTGTAAGATGAAATGAAATCCAGGTTGAATCTCCCAAGCTTTCAGTTGTTGTTCAGCTATTCTTTGTATTTGCGAACCAGCATGTTGCGGGTTACTTGCCTGTTCTAATATCTGAACCACATTTGCCTCTGTAAGTTGTGTGGACATTATAATATGTTCCGATGTATACTACAGTTCTCTTATAATCCGATTACTGCAGATTTTGCTAGGTTGTGTAGAGGAATACTAGCTATCTTTAGATGATGTGTGAAACGTTCAAGCTTGTGTTGAGTTTAGCTAACTGTTATCCTTTGATTGCGGTGTGGAGAGGTTGTTGTGGAGAACAGATCTCTTGATCAAAGAAAAGATATGTATGAATTTTGTTAAAGTGGGAATTCATTAATTTTTTGAAGGCTTTTTTACGTTATTTATTCATTTTAATATGGCGATGAGTACGAGTCCCAACGGTTCGCTACCGCTATGAAGGGGAAGCTTCCTGTGAAGTAAACAGAGTCTCTCTGTCCTTGCAGAAAAACTGTTGTTTTCTATCTGTCTATCGACCATTCTATTTCTATATATTGTGGCGCTTGTTCTACTGCGATTATTCTATATACATAATGTAGTTACTTCTTATGAAACTATTTCTATTGATTTCCATACACAGCCCTTACCAACAATGACGGTGCATTTGATTTACGTCCAACGATGAGCCTCGTTGTCACCTTCCCAGGATCTCTCAATGTAACCTAATTGTTCTTTAACATTTTTCACAGTTTCCGGATCACCCATGTTTTTACCTAAATTATCAGAAATCTTGATTGCATGATTACCATTTACTGTTAACAATTTGATGACAATATTTAATGGTTCACTCTTAATTGTATTATTTGATTCTAAATGGAAGTCATTTGTTAGATTGGTACCAATACCAAATGACACATTCAAACCAACATCTTTGGCCACTTTACCAAATTGAATAGCCTTTTCAACATTCAAAGAATCTGAGAAACATATTGTTTTAGAAAATTTAGGTAATTTTAACTTATTATGGTAATGATCAGATATTTTTTTAGCATATTCCACTGGGTCACCTGAATCTTGTCTAACACCAACATAATAGTCAGAATATGGTGGTATAAATGATTTTAAGAAATCATCTGTACCGAAAGTATCAGTAAGGGCTAATCCAGCATGTTCTTTACCTACAGTGTTAATCCAGTAATCCATGGCATTTTTATTTGCATGAACATAATCTTGCGTAATCGACGCAATACCCATAAACCATTCATGTGCAACAGTCCCTACTGGCTTAACATTATATTTCTTAGCAAATAAAACATTTGATGAACCAAGAAATAATTTACCATATGTATTTTTATCTTCATTAACTGCTTTGATTATACCTTGCATAACTAAATCTTGTGTATGGAAAGACCTACGACGTCTAGTACCAAATTCACTAAATGGTAACCCATTTTGGAAAAGTTTCAATGCCTTATCATGAGCTTGTTCCAATTGATTGTTATAATTCCAATCTTTATCCACAAATTTAAAATATGCTTCTGATATTAATGCTAAAAGGGGGATCTCATATAAGATAGTATCTAACCATAAGCCTTCGACTAGTAGATCAATGTCAAATTTAGCACTATCATCAATAACTGGAGAAGATTTAAATTTAATTTGTTTCTTTGGATTTAACGTAACTTTTTGCTCCCTAAGATATTTGAAATAGGCCTCTGGTAAATAAGGAATTTCTCTCTCTAAATACTCAATTTCATCTAAAGTGAAAGATAATGAACCCAATCTATCAATTTGATCCTCTAGCCAATCAACGGCATCTTTATTAAATTTTAACTGATTTGATCTATTTGTGTATTTATAGACAACTTCTGCATTAGGAAAATTGGTAAAAACTGCAGCATGCATAGTAATTTTGTACATATCTGTATCCAGTAAAGAATGAATTACTGGTTCTGACATTTTTGGATTATTATAATTAAACTGGTTAATTGGATAGCAATAAAAAGGCAAAAAGAGATTTAAAGTGGTGCGTGTAAGTGTAAAAAGTTCCTAAAACAATTTAAATGGGTATCTATCAACTGCTGGAGTTCCTATGTTGTATCTTCCAATAACAAACAATTCTTCTATTTATTGTTATTTGTATTTATTTTATTTTTATCCTAGTTTCCTTTTAATTCGCACTTTGATGGTGTGACGTCGAAAGTGACACGACCATAAATGTTGCTGGTCACGTGAAGGCACGTGACAGAAATTTATTTTGCGTCACAAAATTCGGAAATTTCTTTTTTGGGACAGTTGTCATGTTCCACGACGCGCCCAATGAATTTAACATACAATAAATGACTGTAAATATTCATATGAGATTCCATCTAAAATGCAATGGTAAAGCTAAGTACACACACATATATATATGCTCACTATACAAAAGAAAAGGAGATATGCAAAATTTGTTCAATTAATCATTTCATGACTAAAACATCAGTTTAATTTAATATTTTGATAACATTATCAAATAATGTTTCCATCGTAGCATTTTGCATATTATCAAACATATTGGTAAAACTATTCATATTGATCACTTTTTGTCCTTGTTCACCATTTATTATATCAACATCCATATCGTCATCATCACCATCGTTAGCAATACCACTTTTCTTGTTCGCATTGATGGTCGTCATTTGCTTCTCATTTGCTAATTTTCGAAGTTGATCTAAGTAATTATTACCAATTTTATTATGCTTTTCAGCATTTTTGACTCCATCAATATCATTTGTAGTACTAGCAATCATATTGGTCTTATTGATAGTTAATCCATCCAGTATACCTTCTTTATTAATTTCATCAGCCATTTCTGTATTCATTGTCGTACTGACAATACCAAATCTTGAATTAATATCCATAAATATAAAATCTGTATCATAATTCCAACCAATCCATGATATGTAACTACTATGAGTAAATGATCCTAATTGCTGTGTTAAATTTGAATTAAACACTAAGATATTCGATTGACATTGTAAATTGTCATTATCAAATTTATTCTTTTTATTGCTCTTACCCTTACTGTTGATTAAATTTTCATTTATCACAATGGCAATCTTACCATTTTTCTCATCACATGCAATTAATCTGTTTAAATGACCGTCTTTATAATTATTATTAACAAATGGGTATAAATCGAAACTATTAACAAATTTACCTAATAATAAATCAATAACAGTTAAAGTTGATGTAGTGGCCACAATTAAATTTGAATCACTCACCAATTTAATTGCTTGAATGGGCGAATCCATCGTGAAATCACCATTACCACCATTATTGAAAATATCATCATTAACTTTTTGGAAATCATCAAAATTAATTATTTGTAATTTATCATCAAAACCATGAAATATTAAACTATTATCACGAGACCAAGCAATAGAGACATGATGACTTATGTTATTGAAACTTGGTATGAAAATTTTTCTTAAGCACCAATTTTGATCTAAATTATCAAATTCCCAATATTTAAGCCCACCACAATTATCTGCTGTAATTAAATTATTACCATTATTAATAGTGGATGTACAACACATATTAATTAATGGTACACCAACACCATGTGGATTTAAAATTTTAGTTCTTAATGTCCAATCATTGGCGGTGGATTCATTATTTTCTTTAGACCAAAATTTTAATGAATATATTAAATCATTACTGGATAATAAATCGTTTGGTGGATAATCAATTTCATAAGTGATAAGCCAATTATTATTATTTGTTAATTTTAAATTAATTATTTGTGGATCTTTCAAACTTAATTCATCTCTAACTTTACCCATAAAATTATTCAAACCATTTGTTAAATATTGTAAATTAATTTGTTCATTTTTATAAAAATCAAAAATTTGTAATTTATTACCATTTGGTATAAATAATTGTTTATTAATTGGATTTAATTCAATACAAGTTGTAAAATCAAATTTTTTAGATTTAATTAATTTCTTGTTATATTTTTTCAAATTACTAATACTGTTAGATAAAGTATTTTGTGTGGAGATTGGTAATTGTGTATTAGGTAATTTTGTGTTAAAAATTGGTAATGGACCATTAATGGCTAGTTTCGTGGAAAGATCAATTGAATTAATTAACAAGATTTGATAATCAGAATTTGAATCATTTTCAGTTAATTGTAAAGTGATTGAATAAAATTTTTCATTTAATAAATTAATATCCAAGATGATACCATTTAAACGTGGTAAAAATTGTTGTAAATTTGTAGATAATTGCCAAAATGTTAAGACTTTTTCCCAACCACCTGATATTAAATAAGTGGAATCATTATTAAATGATAATGATAAAACTGAATCAATATGCCATTTCAAATATCTAATATTAAGATCTTTAATTGCGTTGATTTTGATATCAATTAATGTGATGACACCTGATGCAAAACCAAGAGCAATTTTTTCATTTAAATTATCCACGGCTAATGAAGAAACAAATTTATTGATTGTTGATGAATTGCTGGTGGTGGCTGTGTTGTTATTTGAGTTATTGATGTTATCATTGATAATTTGATTTAAATTATGTTTGAAAATTTCAGTTAAGTTCAATAAATCGAAGACCACTATCTTTTTACCATTTTCAATTTTGGATAAATCTTGATACAAAGCAATAATTGTAGATTCAGAATTTGACCAATTGGAAAGGATAACGTTGTCTAAAGACCAAATTTTATTGATATTGAAATCATGAGAATTTTCGATATTTAAATCATATAATTTATAATTAATAGTATTATCGTTGTTATTATGTTGAGTAGATTTTTTCTTAATGTCAGTAGGAGCAGATTCTTTCGAATCATTTGAAACTGTCAAAATTTTGAAAGTGTTATTATTTAAACCAACGTTAAACACTTTCACAATTTTTTCATTTGTAGTACTTAAATTGTTAATCCTGTGGAAGGATAAGTTTTGATCAGCCAATTTCCCCTTATAGTTTAGAATTATGATATTACCATTTTCAGTGATGACGGTTATTTTACTTTGAGACGCCATATCTTCAACCTCAACAGCATTATTGTCATCTTTTCCTTGTGTAGTATTAGTATTAGTATTAGTAGTAGTAGTAGTAGTAATATCTATAGGTAAGATAGAAACAATATTTTCTTTATTCAAAATGTTAAACAATTTATCATTATTGTTAAATTTGATTGTCTTTATACAGTTACTTGTTTCAATAGAGTAAAATTTCAATTGATTATTGAAAATGGATATAAAATTTTTCTTATCATTGGTTAAAATAGAGATATTTTTGTTGTTGATTGACGGTAATGAGAAATTTGGTAAGAAAGGTTTACCACCGGACACCAAAGATAGGTTGTAATTGGGTAGCATTATGAGATCCTCCAGTAGATTTTTCCCCGTGTATGTTGTTGTTGGGTGCCTGAGGAATACAAGACTATAATAGCAGATCCCTGTGAGAATTCCTCTTAGTGTGTGTGTGTGTGTGTATCTAATCCTTGTTGTGGTGAAAAAAATGTTAAACCTCATCGCAAATTTTTCAACGTTCGATGTGACAAAAAAAATTTGCGGTTTTCGTGAAGAAATTTTTTTGTTTTTTGATGTTTCTCACTGCGAACACTAAGCAGGCTACAGCTCTAAGAAGAAGAAGAAGAAGAAGAAGAAGAAGATGATCGTGCCAGTCAGGTGTTTCTCGTGTGGTAAAGTTGTGGGTGACAAGTGGGAGGCCTACTTGAATATGCTGCAAGAAGACGAACTAGATGAAGGTACTGCTTTGACAAGACTAGGGTTGAAAAGATACTGCTGTAGAAGAATGATCTTGACCCACGTCGATTTGATCGAAAAATTCTTAAGATACAACCCATTGGAAAAGAGAGATTAAGATCTTTCCATCTCCAGGTTCATATCGATCTAAGCTAGAAACTAAAACTAAAAAAGATCTCAAGAAAGAAAGATTCCAAAAACAAACAAACAAACAAACATTATGTGCATATAAAGAGATTGTATCCATACCTTGCAAACTATAAGACAAGATAAAAACATCAAAAAACAACATACAAAAAAATTCAACATCAACACGATGATAAATCATCATCGTTCATGCCATACAGTATATATTTCATCGGCTAATGGAATAGTTTTACATATATAATCATATGTATAAATTCAACATGTATAATAAGTAAGTTACGTAAGTGGAAAAGGTGATTACGCTAGCAGATTACGCAGGAAGAGTTGTCACGCGCAACACCCGTGCATTTTCCGCGGGTGTAAAATTTTACCCTCACTTCGACGAAAAAGCCCTAAAAAAACGATAAAACCTAAACAATTTTTCATCTTTGTTCACTCACACCAAGACTCGAATTAACCGTTGAACTTTGCCGCCCTGTTAATCGTCACCTACCGACTGTGTTTCGCGTGTTTTGAAAAACATAGTTTACTAAAGAATAGAACACATTATTGTCACGTTGCCCACTCTCCTGTATTTGCACCAGAGAATCACCCACACCACAGCAAGGAAAAAACTCAATCTGGTCCACATAAAACATAAACAAACAAAACTAAGAAAAAAAATATTAACTAAAAAAATAAACAAAAAATAAACAAATAAATAAATAAAGGCAGAACCTAGCAAGAACTATACACACACATAATGACAGATTTCAATATCAATCCGCATAATCTGGATTCCATGAACAGATTTAACAACATCATTCAAGGTCTACCTTTAAGAACTAGAGTGACTATAAACTCTTTAGGTCTTCTCGATAATATTACTACTCAGCTGCTAAGATTCCTAATATTTAATTCAAATTCACCACAATTATTGGCGGTCTTTACAAATAACACTAATTTTGTATCCAGTGGTGAAACTGAAACTTTCCAAACTCTTTTAAAACTTTTCAAACAAATTAGACTAATTTATAATACAAGATCTCCACTCTTAAATGTTCATGATGTGGCACCCGGGCTTTGGTTTCCTAACTCTCCACCACCTTTAATCTTAAGAGGTCATGAAACTTTCATCATTACAGTTATCAGGAAAGTTAATTTATTGACTTTCATTTTAACCGCTTTACATTGCTTTAATTATGGGTTTGATTTATTACAATCCACTTTCTTAGATATATTTTGTCCAAATACTTTATTTACTGGTACCACTACAAATGATCAAAATGGTAAATTTTTGAAATCTCAAGCAATCTTATACTTAGATTTAAAGACACAAGCTTTAATCTCAGGTTTAAAATATTATGTCACGGACTCATTTTATGAGAATCCTAATCATTCTGACCCAACAAGCCATAATTCAAATAGTAATATGGAAATTCCAAAGGATAAATTAATTGAATTATTAGATGAAATCTTTCCTTTAGATTTATCAAATAAATTAATTGAAAGAAGACTGGGTAATAATATCCCAGCAACGAATAATACTTTAACTCCATCAGAGAAAGACTTCATCGAAAGATGTGATAGAAGACGTGATAATTTATTAAATTTCAATAATTTAGATACGCTAATGAAAAGTTATGATTGGAATCATTTTATAAAAGAATTATTAGACTATTGTAATAAAAATATGGGGCTGATTATTTGGGGGAGGAAAGGTAGAGGTAAATCACCACTTTATCTTTTCGATTCAAATGAATTTGATCAACAAATCTTATTCGCTACAAATACTATACCAAGAATGGATAATAACATCGACAATAACACTCTTGATAACAATACTACTGCTAATAATAATACCAATAATACAAACTCAGATCAAAATAATATTGATGGCTCTTTATCACATAATAATGAAAATGATAATACTAATATGTCAAATGACACTAGTTTAACAAATCAAGGTGATATTTCATTCAATTCACAACAATTATTAGAAGGTACATTGGCATCCACAAATTCTTCATCCACACAACAACTAGCAAATGATATTATAAATGCTCAAGCCAATGAAGAACTAAATAACAGATTGAAGCAAAATTCAAGAATGACACAATATATTGTCAATGCCGCTGTCGCTTCAGCTAATATGAATAACTCGAATGGTATCAAGAAAATCAAATCAAAGCGAACTTGGTCTAAAGAAGAAGAAATTTCATTAATAAATGGTCTTAAAGATGTGGGTCCATCTTGGTCTAAAATTTTAGATTTATATGGTCCAGGTGGTAAAATTTCTGAAGGTTTGAAAAATAGATCGCAAGTTCAATTAAAGGATAAGGCAAGAAATTGGAAATTACAATATTTAAAATCGGGTAAAGACTTACCTGATTATTTAATTAAAGTTACTGGTTCTCTAGATAAAAATTTTAAATCAAAGAAGAAACCTTATAATAATAGTAATAACAATAATAATGATGCTAATGACAGTAATAATATCGATGATAAAATTAATAATGACAGTACTTTAATTGCCAATATTGACCCGACTGTGGATGCTTTAGCATCATCACAACGACAAGATCATAATGATATCGCCTCTTTGGGTAATAGCGATAATGATATGAAAACTACCACTTCTGATTCTCATACTTTGGAGGTCGTAGTCCATGATGTCGGCATCACTGCCACTAGTATTGTTCAAGATATTGGTAATAATAATAATAACTCTAATAGTCATGGTAATGACAATAGTAATAACCCTGCGTCTAATAATGGCAGTAGAAATGATTCTTCTGATCATACAGAGGATTTTTTCTCTCAATCAGCTAGCAATGAACAACTAAATACCAATAATAATAATCATAATAGTAGTGACAATAACGATAATAGTAGTAATAACAACAACAATAGCAGTACTAATAATGATTCAGGTTTTGATCCAACTTTGGGACCTTCCATTAGTTGATTCTTTTAAAGGAACCAAGAAGTTATTCTGTCTACAGTGTAGTTCAAGAAAAGAAAAATTTAAATTGTACTCTATATATCTTTAGTCTAAACGGTATCTATATTTATATTTATATTTATATCCCGTATTGTATCCTTGTATTAATATAACTTACTATCTTTGTGTCATGTTTTCCATCTTTTAAATTAAGCCATTTCTTACAACATATAAAGATTTACAATGTTTATATACAACTTTATTTGAAAATATACAGAAGATATACATATATATATTTATGATATGATAATAATAATAATATAATATTTGGTATGAGTTAGTTTAGTAGTCCCAAAATAATTTTTTTATTCATTTCTAGGAAACAGCAATCTATTCCGTGTTCTTCTTTACATAATCCCAAAGTGATTTCAGCAACCCATCTGGTAAACTATACAAATCAATAATAAATTCACCTTCTTCCACATTATTAGTCACATTCATCTCCGGGGTACTATTATCAGTGATCATTTGTACCACACCCACCAAATCATCTTCACCTAATTTAGTCATACCTAATGCTAATTTCTCTAAATTGATATTACCCTTTATCGTAGATTGTGAAGCAGTCTTGGCCTTCTTGACTTTGGGTTCCACACCATTACCCAAGGGAATCTTCCTCTTCAAAGACACGTCTTCGACACTCCCGCTCTTCTCTAGTTCTTTCAACAAGTTGGGCTTATTGATGGGCACCTGAATGACATGGTCCACTTGGTACTCTTCTTGTAAGAAGTTCAAATCATGTGGAATCTTCCTCTCACCAGCTTTATCCAAGAAGAAAACAGATATATCAAGTGGGAACCCACCCCAACCTTGTTCTTCAATCTTGAAGGGTAATTCAGTGAATGTTCTATTCGGGTTCACAAAGGTCGGGTGTAAATGATATACCACTTTCTCAAAAATTGTAGCTGGTATTTCATTATTTTGTTCATCTAATAGTACTAATTCAATTGACCATTTTCTTACTGGAAAACCTTCCACTGGTGGGACATCCGGTAGGACATGTTGACTTGTCTTGACTCTAATCGTTCTCTTCACTGTCTGCAGCAAGATAGATCAAGGCTCGTATCACAGTTTGCACACTTCCTCTTCTTCTTCGTCTTCATGTGGGAAAGGTTCTTTAACAAACCAAACCACATCCAACTTAGAGGCAAACCAAAATAGCAAAATGCCAAGAAAGAGTTGTTAGTAACCTTATCGAACACACAGCACACACACAAAACGAGACGTTATCCACATACTGAAACCATCGTTGTCTTCACCAAAACCTGCAATTTTTCACAAAAAAAATTTGGTTATTAAAAAAATATATATATATATAAATTCAATTGCGAGAGCTCTGTTGAACACAACTGAAAGTCGTATATGTTATATACTCGATGTGAAATCACAACAGGGATACCAAGGCTAGCCCCAATATAGCCATGAGGGACATTTGATTCTTGTTAGTGGCCCAGTTTTCCTCCACAACTGTACCAGTTTGCGTGTGATTGGAAACATTAACAGCAGAATTTTCATTCCTCATGTAATGAGCTGATGTAGGGCTATGTTTTGTAGTCTTGGTAGGACTTAAAAGTCCTGAATCAGAGGATGTACTAATGGCATATATCTTGGAAATTGTAGTGGATGAATACTTTGTTTGAACAACATTCTTATTCTCATTCAATTTCCTCTTGTTTTTCTTACCATCATCTGTGCCATCTTTGGGATAGTTGATCTTGAGGTCTTCTTTATCCTTGTTAGATTTATCATCTCCCTTATCGTTTTCCATTTCATCATCTTTAGGTTTCACATCTTTGTTATAATTATCATCATGATTGTCATCGTGCTTTTTATCATCATCGTGCTTTTTATCAGCTTGCTTCTTGTCATCATGATCCTTCTTTTGATCATCATCATGTTCTTTCTTTTGATCATCATGTTTCTTATGATCATCATCATCATGCTCTTTCTTTTGATCATCATGATCCTTCTTATGGTCATCATCATGATCCTTCTTTTGATCATCATGTTTCTTACCCTTTACATGATCATCGTCACCACGTTTCCAATCAGCTTTGTATTTACCATCATAATGTTCATCACCTTTGCATTTACCATCACAATGTTTATCATCTTTGCATTTATCATCACAATGTTTTTCCTCTTTATCATAATGCTTTTTTTCTTTACGATGTTTCTTCTTTTTATCTTTACCTTTCTTCTTATTCTTATTCTTATTCTTATTTTTCCTTCTACCACAAAGTTTCTTACGGTGTTTTTTTGGCTCTTCATCATCACTATCGGAATCACTATCAGAATCTGAATCACTGTCACTACCACTACCACAATCAGAATCCGAATCCGAATCTGAATCCGAATCCGAATCCGAATCCGAATCTGAATCAGAATCATCCTTTTTATTTTTTCTACCTTTTTTACCTTTACGTTTACGCCATTTGAACATTTCACTACTAACTTGTTGATTGGCACCTTGATCAACTTCTTGAACAGATTCAACAACTCCTTCTTCCTTTTCTTGATATAAAAGATTTAAGATATCTTCATATTGTTGAGAATTAACAAATTCAGGTAATTCTGGGAAATCCTTAAATACAACATTGGAAGTTTGCTTTAGTTTGGAGAGCAATTCTGGTGAAATAGCATCTTTATCTAAATGAAGACTTAACAATTTTTGGTTGGTTAGATCACCACCAATTTCCTTGTTAGTTAAATAAATCTTCATTTCTTCAGATTTGGTTAATTGCAAAAGAGTATAAATAATAGAGAATTGTTTCCACATCATCTTGTAAAATGGGCGTTATATATAGCTGAATGAGTTTTAGTTAGCTAACGATGATTTTTTTGTGTGAAAGCAAACAAAAGTGTTAAAAAAGAATGAAGAAGCAAACAAAACTTTACGTTCTTTTTATATTAAAAATTTCATTTTGTGTCACAAAAAAATAAAATTATTTAATTGATTTTAACTGAAAAATGTAACACAATAACGCAATAACGGGTGGGTAAGTACCAAATCAATCAGGAAAATTTATCGGCAAATACATCCGAAATCCAACTATACAACCTTTGGAAAATAATCACTTGGCCGTTATGGAATTTTATGGAATGATCCGAATCTGGGTAGATTTGTAAATCGAAATTTTTAACTGAGTGTAAATTGAGTTCATCGATTAACTCGTACGTATTTTGAATATGAACATTATCATCTGCTGTACCATGTATTAAAAGGAATCTTTGTATATTCTTAAAGTTTTCAAAATTATTAATCCTTGCGATGTTGTTATAACCTTCACCGTTTTCTTTCAATGTATCCATATATCTTTCTGTGTAAACCGAATCATAGTATAACCAGTTTGTCACTGGAGCCACTGCGATTCCATACTTGAATGTCTTTCCATTATCGAATTCTAATGTTTTCAAAGTGGTGAAGCCACCATATGACCAACCCCAAAGAACAACATGATCTTGATTAATATGTCCAATATTCTCTTTAATGTATTGCTTGGTTACACTGGTAATATCACGAGGCTCCCAATAACCAATCTTGTCCTTGACCCAAGATCTAAATTTCCAACCTTTTCCACCTGTGCCTCTTGGCTCAATTTTCAATATAATGGCATTTAATCCAGATGAGATAGACTCCTCAAATAGCATATTACTCTTTTTAGTAAATGTGATTGAACCTGGACCTCCGTAAACATTTACTAAAATTGGATATTTTTTACTTGGATCAAAATTTGCTGGTTTGACTTCAATATAATTGATTTCAATTTTACCACCATTGCCATCATCAATTTCAGCAGATTTATAACTAGTAATGGGCATATCATATTTTTTACTGTTCGTAATAAATTTTTCAGGATGTGTCAAAGCTTTTATATTTTTCGGAGCGGATTTACCATTTCCAATTGCTAATAAGTCATTAATGGGACCTGCATAAGTTTCCGGATGATCAGGGCCTAGTTTTTTCATCAACGCATAACTCCCACTGGAACTTAGTTCAAAATCGTAATAATGGTCTATGTTTTCAGGATTCTGGAATGTTAAAATAGTCAATACATTTTCATTTGAATTAGCAGCATTTAATTTGACACCATAAAGATGTTGACCCATATTGCTTATTTTATTACTTGAAAAATAAATCAAGTTGTCGTCATAGGAATAACCTAAAATCTCAGTAGCTTCCCAGGGACCAGTAGTTAATTGAATACCTTCCTTGCTGCTGGTTTCAGGAAAATAAAATATGTGGTTAAAACCATTCTTATCAGGTTGAATATCTAAGTAACCATATTTATTTATACCATTCTCCTTGTTGGGTAAAATTGGTAACATATCCTTTGGTTTCTCAATCCATCCATTAAATTCTTTGGTTTCCAAGCCTCTTACTTTCGAAAGACTGTTTGCTTTCAAATCATATTCAATTATTTGTAAACTTTTAGAGTAACGATCCGTTATTTTAAACAATACACTCTCGTTATGAATCCATTGAACATCATAAAATATAAATTCATTTTCAAACTTATCCAAGTCAACCTCAGTTACCACACCATTCATAGCATTTACCATAAAAAAGGAAACTTTAGGATTTGGTGTCCCCACCTTTGGATACTTGATTTTCTTAATTTCATTATACGCCATCTTTGAAGTGTAGATCGGAAATTGGTACTCATGGACATCTTTTGTATCAAATTTGGCAAAAAGAAACATAGAATCATCTGGTGCCCACCAAATAGCAGTATCACTTGCTAGTACTTCTTCTTCATAAACCCAGTCTGGTTTACCATTGAAGATATTTTCATCACCATCCTCTGTAATTCGTGTCACTTGTTTCATTTTCGCATCTGAGTGACGGATGTAAATATCATTACCATGCCCAAAAATAATAAAGTTATAGTTTGGGGAAAATTTAGCGAATGACAATTCGACAGGTTCATGCATATTTTCGTTCAGAACAATTGGTTGAATCTGTTCACTTTCAAGATCTTTCAACCAATAAAACCCATTTGATGAATGCCTAAAATCCTGCTTGATATTAGAACCTAAAATCAATCTGTCTAAGTTGTAATTTACCTGAATGCTATCTACAAGATAGTTTTCGTTATTATAAACGAAACTGTTAGAACCTAAATCTTTACGAAATTCTTTTGAATATAGTTGTTTGGCCAAGAAGCGGATTTTGGGAAAACTTCCATCAGCATCACTTGAAGCATCTTTTTTGGTAATTTTTTCAGTTGTTAAATAAAGACCTGGGTCTGATTCAAATTTAGTTATCTTCTGAGGTGGTCTAATAAAATGAAAAGTGTCCTGCGGTATATCAAATTTACCAGCGAATATATCATCTATAGTAAATCCACGAGGATTATTTCCAACTATTCCAGTATTATTTGTAGAGTGTCTATTAAAAGCATCTATTTTTCCAGTTGATTGGTAATTTGAAATAAAAGACAAAGATAAAAAGATGAAAAGTGCCAGAGATAAAATGATTAAAATATAAATCGATCTTTTTCTATGGTGTTTAAACTTTTTATGAAAATACCAACTCCAATATGGCATACTGTTATTATGTGCTGTTTGGCTATCTTGATTATGGATTTGTTCAATATTCTGTGACTCCAAATCAAGAGCATTTTCTCTTTCAAAACCAGATATCTCTATCGTTGAAGAGGGTTTGTTTGTCTTATAGAGTTTATCATGGTTACTAACCTCAGCTGGATTAGGAGATTTATCAGCATTAGCAAGATCATTGTTCACTTTCTGTATGTTGACATTGCTATCATCAGCCATAACGTTGTGAATATGATTACTGCTATCCACCAGGTCAAATTTATTTATGTTAAGATGATCCATCTCAAAGCTATTAATGGATGACCCGCTAGCTGTTTGTTCCATGTATAAATGGCTATTTTTCCTCTTATGGCCTTTTTTGAATGGTTCAACCATTTTTATTAGTTAAAGTGAAAACACAATTAAATGCTTATTCAAATGAATATATAATTAAACTAGTTCAATGCCAGTTTCCGTTTGGTAGCATTGCCAATAATGTTTGAAATACTATACTTGAAAATGATACATCAACGAAAAAGGAAATAAATGAAATCTAAAGAAATTTCAAAACATCAATGAGGAATTTAATTTCCCAAAGAGGTAAATGATGACGACCGAGAATATTCCTATGAAAAATACATTAGTGGTTGAATTAGTAGTGGCAAACGTTGAGCTAGAAAAGGTTAAAGAATTTGCAGTTAAAAACAAATAAAACTTGTAAAAGAACTTAAGTTAATTAATTGATAATATAAAAAAATAGTGTATATATGATTTATTTAAAAGATTAATTAAGTAATTTATTCTTGACCAGCTAAAGCAGCAATCTTGGCAGCAACACGAGCCTTTCTTTCTTCTCTAGTTAATTTAACTTGTCTGTATTTCTTAGATTCAGCAGCGTATTGTTCCTTGGTGAATTTCTTTTCAGTTGGTTTGAAAGATGGGTCAGCTCTAATAGCTTCATGAGCTTCAGCGTATAAGTCTTCAATGGCATCAGCTTCAATGTCATCAGCAATGTAACCCTTGAATAATTCAGAGAATCTTTCTTCATCATCATCAGCTAATTCTTCCATGTATTCAGAAACGTGACCACCGAAGATGTAAGATCTTAATAAATCGGCGTCAATTTCTTCAGATTCGAAATCCCAACCTGGGAATCTGTTTTCAGAGTGTGGAACGTATAAACCACCATCAGAAGCACCCTTTAAGGCACCAAAAACTCTGGCACCAGTAGTGGTTCTTTGTAAACCGATATCTAAGAAAACCTTGAATGGTCTTGGACCATCTTCAACAGCTTCAGTTAATTGGTATTCACCTTCAACTTCTTCAACACCTTTGTAGGTTTCATCTAAACCTAATTTTTGTAAGGTTCTTCTGGCAATTAATAAACCAGTAGCGTAGGCAGCAGACCAGTTAGTTAAACCGTGCTTAATACCATATCTTGGTAATTCATGAGAGTAAGCAGCAGCTAAAACAATATCACCAGTGATAGTTGAGGAAACAATTTGACAAATAATATCTTTGTTGGTGAATCTGACAACTAATCTGTATTTTGGAGAGTTGTACTTAGCCTTGTGTTGAGCGACTAATCTCTTTCTTTGGTAGTAGTCAGTCTTACCTTCTCTCCTTCTTCTGAATGGAGTTTGGAATCTAGAGTGGTAGGCACCGTTCTTTAAAGCTGGATCAAACATCGTTAATATTACTTACTGGATTGTTCGGTTCTCTTCAAAATGTAAGATGTGAACATTTTCCACTTTTCTTAACGATGTCTTTTATTATTTCTTGTGGTTCTTGCGTCATTTCCGTTTTGGGACCTTTTCCGTTTCGATTTTCAGAAACTTTTTTTTGTAAAAGATGCATATATACAGGATGTACGGGTGTACTGATAAATGTGCTCAGAACAGTCACACAAGTTAGCTGGATGCACAAAACTGTGAGTGTTTTACAAGTAGCTGTCCTGGATCAGGTGTTCAGGACAGTTTCTTATGTTTAAGACTTACGCTCTTAATTTTCATCATTGGTCAGGTTGATCCGTTGCTCATGACTTTTCGATGTGTTCTTTTTGTTCTACTCTGGTGTCTTCAACTTCTGGTTGTAGCAATTTGACATTTTGTAATATCCTATCTGTCTCCTCTCTTGAGATCGGTTCACCTTTACTCACAAGATCCGATATATTTGTGCCGTCACCGTAGTGTGCTTTGAAAAATGTATAATGTAACACAATATCTTCGATATTTCTCATTGCTGGATCACTAGCAAAATCTGGATCAATAAAGAAGAACACAGGCATGTCAATATCTTCATGCCCAGATAATTTTTGCTCTTCAAAACAAAAACATTGTATCTTATTGAAATATTTGGCTGCTTCACCCGGGGTAATACTATATGTGGCCATCCCGATAATATCTTTATCACTCTTATTATATGCCTTATAGAATGTTAATGCAGTTTCTCCAGGTAAAACATATATTTGCCTTTGTTCTGGTACAAACTTCCAAGGTAAAATTTGTGAGACTTCGCTTGTGAAAGATACTTTGATTCTTTTACCTGTTTCAACGGGTATTAATTTATCTTTTGTAAACTTCCTTCTATCCGTAATGGGAATACCACTAAAACCAGTACGTGCACATATAGCCCTGTATAAGGGAACTGCAGTATAGCATAAACCTAAGAAAAAAATTGCTATACTTGTCGAATAGTAAACAAAAGTCTTCTGTCTAAATTTCCTTTTCTCACGAATATTGAATTCACTTAACTGTTTTAATTTATTTCTAGTCATTTTATTCATATCAAGTTTCGAGGTATTTAATCCACCCAGATTCGACTGTCTCGACTTGATTTGGTTAAAGGGGGTTAATCGCTTATGCAGATACCTCTGATAGCCATTCTTGAAAAGATGCAAACTTGTTCTAAACATTCCAGCTTAAACTTTTATATTTCTTCACTAGCAACTTTTTATTTAAGACACAGCAACTTAGTAGTAACGCATTTATTATCACCTTAATTCATCAATTACTTGAAATTCGTTATATATTTATTTTTTTAGATTTAAAAAAAATGTTACGTTCAAAATTTGATGACTACAATCACGTAAATAGCTAAATACACAAATATTTGACAATAGAGCGTCAATTGACCGCCACTCAAATAATAATAACGTTTGTTTCTTTTAAGTAAGCCTTCAATTTTACTAGCTAACTTTATAACGAATTCATTTTAGAAAGACATCTCCTTTGTCGTGTAACATAGGAAACCGCTAGCTAACCAGTGAGCATTTCAAAGATCCAAGGATAAAACAAAGAAATTTACATTCCACATTTGAAGAGAGTACTTTATAAATCTATGGAAACCATGGACGATAAGAAGAAAAGACGACTTCCCAAATCATGCATATTTTGTCGGAGATCACATGTAGTATGTGATGAGAAAAGACCATGTTCAAGGTGTATAAAAAGAAATATAGCACACATTTGTGTGACAAGTGAGCCAGAATTACTGAGCACGCAGCAGAATGTAGCGAATAGCTCAATGACAACAACTGTAGTGCCACCTCAAGAATCAGGGACTAACATCATTGATAATAGTAACCTTCAGTCACCAAATGTAGGCAATCTGAACAGTAATATGAACAACGATAATATCACAAATAAAGTAAATAGCAACAGCACGTTTGGGTTTAGTGGTAATCTCAATTTTAATACAAACACCAACAGCAGTAATATTCAAACAAGCAGCAACAATACTAATGTATCTAATCTGAATGATAGCATGAATGAATTCCCTCCTAGTGCTAATGATGGTGTAAATACTTTTACAACTAATAATAGCAAAAATAATGAAAATGTCAGTCCTGGTATCAATAACAACACTAGTGTTCCAAATAATGTAGAATTGGCAAATTATATTTTACCTCAAACGTTTATCTCACCCAATGTTGGTTCAGAATTTAATTCTTTGAACGAATTTCTATCTATTTTAGAAAATCCACTGTCATTACCAAATGAGGGAAGTAATGGGTTACCTGATCTCAGTGGTAACTATCAAAATTCAACAAATAATAATGTAACTAATACAATTAACAATACAACAAATCCTGCAGTACTCCCCGTGAGTGGTGGAAATAATAATCTTAATACCTCAATTAAAAATAGTCTACTTACAGCGGGCGATGCTGCTATTAGTAATATTACTACAGCTAAAACTGCTACGAATGCAACTAATAACACTAGTAATATGAATAATAGCACTAGTAACAATATGAACAATAACGCTTTTGGAACGGCAAATACTGAAAATGTAAGTGCTAAAGAACAATTCTTCATGACTGCTGCTGATCCGTCAGTTGAAATGACACCCGAAGAACGATTAAAATTAGTCATTAACGCCAAATTAGAAGCAGGTTTATTGAAACCATATAATTATGCTGATGGATATACCAGATTACAAAACTATATGGAACTGAATATGAGTAATGTTTCAAGGCAAAGGATTTTGAAGCCATTAAGTATGATAAGACCAGCGTTTCGTACCATTGCGAAATCATTGAAGGATATTGATTTGATACTTGTAGAGGAGAACTTTGAAAGAATGTTATTAAGTTATGATAGAGTCTTCACATCGATGTCTATGCCCGCCTGTATTTGGAGACGAACTGGTGAGATATATCGTGCAAATAAAGAATTTGCATCGTTGGTTAATTGTCCAGTTAATTTACTACGGGATGGTAAGTTGGCCATTTATGAATTAATGAATGAAGATAGTACAGTGAATTACTGGGAGAAATATGGATCCATTGCATTCGATCAAGGACAGAAAACAGTCTTAACAAGTTGTACTCTGTTAGACAAGATAAATGGTAATGAACGTCAATGTTGCTTCTCATTTACCATAAGGCGTGACAGATATAATATACCTATTTGTATTGTGGGGAACTTTATACCAATTTCGTAGGGACAATGAAATAATGTGGCCCAAACTAACGTAATAAGAAGGCGATGACATAATTACAAGGAAGAGTGCTGAGTAAGCAAGAAAGCTGAAGGAGCACGTGACCGCTTTTTCTGCTCCAAATTTTTTAGCAAATCAGCGGTCACGACTGACCGCTCAAATTTCACCAATCAATGCGCCCAGACACCGGCCGTTGTTGGTTTGGGTAGAAGAAGCGTGACCGGCTCGATGTTCGAAGAGTCATTTAGAATTGATCGTTATCAAACCAAGACAACCGTATATATTCATAAATATTGTAACTACTACATATTGGCAAATTACGTATATATATATATACGTTCCAGCAATTTTCCTATAATTGCATATTGATATATTTTTTACGACCGATTGTCTGATAAGACTCCTCCTAACTTCAAGTCCTAATAATGTCGAATAAAACGCCATTGCCAGAAAGTACACCAGAAACTATCAGGACATATGCTCCCTTGCCATTTGGCTACCAGCTACTATCTGGTGCCATTGCTGGTGTTTCAGAACTGTTAGTCATGTACCCATTGGACGTAGTTAAGACAAGGATGCAATTACAAACTAGTAAGTCAATTGTTCAATATAACGGCCTATTTGACTGTATAAAAAAAATTGTTGCCAAAGAAGGTACTTCACAATTATACAAGGGTATTACATCTCCAATATTGATGGAAGCACCTAAGAGAGCTACCAAGTTTGCCTTTAATGAAAAATTCATTAAGTTTTATAGTGATAATTTTTTTGAAGGTCAATTGAATCAAAGAGTCTCTATTATGAGTGGTGCATCTGCTGGTGTTGCTGAGGCTTGTGTTATTGTACCATTTGAATTAGTCAAAGTTAGATTACAAGATACAGTTTCTAATAAGAATCTAAAAGGTCCATTGGATGCCGTTAAGGCAATTATTTTGAAAGATGGTATTTTAGGGTTATATAATGGGTTAGAATCAACAATTTGGAGACACGGTTCATGGAATGCTGGTTATTTTGGTATTATATATCAAATAAGAAGTCTTTTACCCAAGGCTACTAATAAGATTGATAAAGTTAAAAATGACTTATTAGCAGGTACCGTTGGTGGTACCATGGGTTGTGTATTAAGTACACCATTTGATGTAGTTAAATCAAGAATTCAAAGTGTTAGTAATGAAGTAGTTGATCTTAAGGATTCGACAAAATTTATCAAAAAATATAATTGGTCATTACCAGCTATTAAGACAATATTCCAAGAAGAAGGATTTGCAGCATTATATAAGGGATTTATTCCCAAAATTGCAAGATTAGGCCCGGGTGGTGGTATCTTGTTAATTGTTTTCGGTTCAATGACCGAATTTTTCCAAAAAATGAGAGATGTTTGAACTTTTGAATTAACAAGGTAAGAGAAATATCCTAGGAAAAAAGTAAAAAGAAACGCTCAAATAAAAATAATATCATTCAGTATAATAGAAAATATGAACAAAATAAAAACTATAAAAAAAGAGACACATCATGAGACTATACGAAGTTATAGTCTCATATATTGCATAATTCAAGTTATGAGATACAGAACCAATAAATATCCAAGATTAAATTTATATATAATGAACGAAATAGAAATCATGTAAATAAATTAATGAATAACTAAAATGACACAAAAAGCGTTAATAAACGGTTGTATTAGCACGCGTTGTTTGCTGTGAGAGATTCACGGTAATTTCAACTGCCATTTCACTGAAAAGAAAAAAAAAGGTTCAAGAGCACGTGGCACCCAGAATTGCAGCTGCATGACGTCTTGTCCAGATTGGCTTCTCCCACAGTTGCCTGCACTCGATTAAATATATCTAGAATTTGAATTCGACCTTTTATATTTATTATATATTTTAGCTTTAATATAACAAGCAGTTTTGGTTAAGAAAACTCTCGTAAGAACAACAATACTATAGTTAATTAACCATTACACGAGGGCGTCTCCTAAGTTAATTAAACCTTTCTAGGGTCTCTAGTATTGCCAAGTGTAGGTTCAATTGAAGTTTTATTACAATTTATATCATATGTCCTCCGCTAACCTACAACAGTTGAGTTGAATAAGACATAAACTTATATACGCATATTATTATTATTATTTTTTTTGCACTTTATTCAATATTTAACAACGTGTACATATATTTAAGTATACCCTACCAATAAGTGCCTTATTTATTCCTAAAAGAAATGCAAATACAATTTTGTTTTACTGTTTGAAACTCTTTTTTCCTTGCGTGTGTTTGCATTAATTTTGAATATATTCATTCCACTACATAATATCTCATAAATAACTTCTTTCAATAAGAAATGATACCTCCCCCAGCTGTTGCCAGTCAGACCTTGCTTTCTTAGTTAAACAAAAACCGTATAATATGCTAAACCCGTATTTTTTTGCTTTGTTTATATAACTTAATGGAGAAAATCGTAACTAATTGGATCATTGTGGAGCAAAATATCTTCCACTGTTCCTTAGCAGAAAAAGAACTATACGAAATGGATCAAGCTGAACTCCTTATACAATTTTCAATTCATATGATATGTTTTAATATATATAGGCATACAGAACGGTTGTTTCTGATCACTTTTTTGGAACTCATAATCATGTACGCATAAAGAAAAAAATGGATTTCAATAATACTAATGATTCCAAAAAAGATTTAGAAGCTAGGGCTTCTGCCTAGTAAACAGTATATTTGATTTGACCCAAAACAAGCAATGTCGTTTGAAACACACCCTCTGATAACAATAATAGTACTGTTTGTTTTGATTGTATAGATGATCTGTTCTAAAGAAAAATGTAAATGAAACTATTTCATAAAAGTACGAAGTGATGGATAACTTGGAATACAAATACTCGAATGTTGTTATATTGATTTAAGTTAGGAAAAGTGCTATTTGTTTGAAATAGTTTATGTAAATATTTCATCCGGAAAAGATTCGAAGTTACAGTATTAGTTTAGTATTCGATTCGAAAATATTGGGAAATAAAGTATTATGTCTAAGGTTGATTACACTATGTATAATCTCTAAATTATACAACATAAGTTTGGAAAGCCCTCATCTTTTAGCACTTGTATTCTGCAAAGCTATTGGTTACTCTCTTTCTATTGGTTGGTAAGTTTCCAGCTACAAAATTTGTGAGAAAAAAAAACTCTCGGCGGCAAAAACGATGGCTTTTTCACAAAAATGTCTCTAATAACCACAGCAGCAATAGCAACAAGAATAACAGTACCAATTTTTTGTCTGTAAATCACAGACATTCTGAAGAAGAACGTAAGAAAAGTTATTCTGTAGTAGTATAAAATAAAGATCTATAGCAAAGAATGTACAACCTTGTAATTTGTCTTAAATCAAGTTAGGAACAGTAATTAACTTTAGTTCTTGATAAATTCCAGTATTTACGTCACCAATAAACCATAGTAAACTGAGCTACTACAGGCCAAAGTACTGAACAGATTTTAATCCAATCAAATCATCGTAATGATGTCACATAGTACCCTAATTTTTCCACAATAGTTATTTCTCAATATAAAAAGGCCTTGAAAAACACGAGTTTAAAGTGGATTCACACTGTTCTCTTCACTGTCCACATTCAAAGATTCAAGTCTGTAAGTGTAGAAATGACCAATACAGACGATTTCGAACTATCTTCGTTACGCTCTAATAATAGAGTCGAAGCTAATGCCAACGAAACAGAGAATCCCAATAATGATATTGGTGATCAGCTTAGAAATGGTGTCACCCATTTGATGGAAACTCCAACTGATAAAGTAAATCCTATTAGGAAGCTTATCGAAAAAGTCGTGGACTTCGTAGACTATTTGATGGGAATAAATATCTGGATCCTAGCTGGATCCTTCACTGCTTTTGTTATACTATTTCTACGAGTGGTTGAGTATCCAGTATACTATTCCGAGTATCTATATGCTTACACTATTGGTCTCTCATTGGGGGCATTTTTATTTTGGAAAGTGATAGATTATTATTTCATTAAGGTCAGGAACCCAATCAAAATCTTTGATCAAACTATTGGATCAAGGTTTTACTTTTCGGTGTTTCTGGGTGCGAGTACCTTTATCGTTTTTGTAGTTGATTCAATCGTTAGGAAGACTCCAGATTTTGCTGTTCTTCTAAGGGACGCGATGCTTTCCTATTTTTTGATTGGTGGTATCATTCTAGTATTCCATATGATGCTAGGTGACCATGTACCATTCTTTAAAATGTTGCAGGGATATGAAACTGAGAAGAAGCCTGATTCGAATTCTGCTGAGGGAAACGATTTCTATTTGATGTTGTCTTTGATTATATGGTCTCTCGAAACTGCATTAGTTTGGTATTCTATAGTAAGCAGTATACATATGGCAGTTGTTCTTAGATGGGTACTACTGGGCGCTTCTATATTAACCCCACTACTTTTTTTATTTATGCAGGCAAGAACGTATTATATTTGGTATGTGATTATTGTAAGTTTAGCAGTAATGGTTTCTACGTTCATGTTTGGTGTGCTAATTACGATAGATGGGGACGACTCTCATCTCAAGCATATCCGCAAACTTTTACGGTATGAAATTCAATTTTCTGCTTCATCTCATACCAGCAACAACCAAAGTAGTTATAGTACTACCAGCTTGTTGTTTACTACTACATCCAAAACAAGTACTACATAACTACTTCCATTTCAAATTTTGCATATACTAAAAAATATATTCCCGCTACTATCTTTTATTTTACTTATGATAAAACTATAATATATTTACTAGTTAAAATATTCCCGCTACTATCTTTATTTAACTTATGATAATATGAGAATTGTTTAAATTCTATATCTTTTATT
>PPXN03000079.1:0-45689 GCA_003708445.3 Grigorovia transvaalensis
TGCTTCCAATCGGAGTCGAACCGATGATCTCCACATTACTAGTGTGGCGCCTTACCAACTTGGCCATAGAAGCTTGTTGATTTTATTTTTTTATGTAAAGATTTATAATCAAACTAAAAAACATTTTCGCACCAGTGCTTGTGTACTATATATCAAACTAATGGAGTATGAGAAAATTGATACGATCAAATATCAATTATATATTTGAAGCTGTTGGTTATAGAGAGATATTGTTTCAGCTAAGCGGATTTTGTGAAAAATCTGCGATGACTTTGAAAAGTGAAAAATATTTTCATTTCAAAATATATATTTATTTTATATATTTTTAATACATCAAGAAGTTCCATTCATAATTCTATATGCGTGAACTATACCAGGAAACTGGTAGCTTCCACTATGAATACTATCAAATGTGGTTCTAATAATAGTACTGACACACATTTAATAGCATATCTCCTGACTTGCTATCTGCATATATCACCTGATTTGTTTACTATCACATCAATAAATGCCTCAATGTGTATTTCCGTCACACTTCAATAATATATCTGATATCTAATCAACTCTCATAGATTAGATACTTGATTACTTATTATATTTTCCAAAATCTCATTAGAGAACTCGTTTCGTAACAAAATTCTGTTGTAGGTTTGCTTCGAATCGATAATAAAAAATGGTAATAAAACTTCAATTGAATATACAATTGATACTACTAGAGACGCTAGACGGGATTTAATTAACGTAGGAGACGTCCTAGTATAAGGTTAATTAATTAAAGTATTAAAGTTATTGCTTGAGTTTTCTTAACTAAAACTGCTTGTTCTTATAAACTAAATATATAATAAATATAAAAGATCGAACTCAAATTCCAATTTCAACATGGAATTTGACCTCTTTATATATAAATTATTTGACTTCATTAATGATAGGGAACGTCATATATTAGGACTGGTTATGTGATTGTGGCTTGTACTTGATTGGTTGGCTGCTGATAACAAGGAGGGGAAATATGCTGTTATCAGTGTGTTATCAATGTTTATCGTTATCAATGTTTGTCAACATGTCTTATCAGTTTTGTCAACACGTCTTATCTTTCATAATGTGGACATGTGACTGAATCCTTTACTTAAACTATTCTTCGATTACAAAAAAATCAAATGGGAGTTTGGCCGAGTGGTTTAAGGCGTCAGATTAAGGAGTATTCTAACTTCAACATTCTGATATCTTCGGATGCGCGGGTTCGAATCCCACAGCTCTCATTAATTTTTCCTCCTCTGTACTACGCATATCCCATGATCTTTGAATAGCGTATTCGTTCTTAATCGTGCTGACAGTTATTAGATGAATGAACCGTTCTTAGTGTCCAAGAACTATTGCTTACTAGTCAGGTTGATATTATTTTAGTGTTAACTAACTTTACTCGTATACAATAGATTATAGTTAATATTATATTTTACTTGGCTGTTTCTACTGATGATCTCCATTGTGTAGATTTGATGATAAAGCTTGTCTACTAACACTCTCTCTTGATAAATATGTTGATAATTAAGAATAAAGTAATATTATCTTTAGCGGAACCTTCAGGCTTCCTGGTTGAACTTACTCATATTCGTATGGAACTTGTACTATTAAAGTGACCAACCAAAAGTACCATATATCGAATGAAAATATTTTTTTCAAATTTCAAAGTCATCGCAAATTTTGCCCAAAATCCGGTTAAGTGAAACAATATCTTTTAATAAACCAAATCTTACAATATATGATATGGATACTTGATAATTTCAATTTAATCGTATATTCCAATATTTTTCAATGTAATATAGCCAATATTATGTTTTTTATGTTGTTCTCTATGAAAAATGAAGATCTTTATTGATTAGATAGACTTGGAGATAGAATCATTGCATACAGCATTTCTCTTTATAACCGACTTATTAAGTATAATTAATAGCAAGTAGTGGACATCTTACGTTATATACTAATGTAATAGATGATTATCGGCACCAGGCAGAACACAACTACTACACCATACAGTAACAGCTAGAACATGCAACACTAAGAATCTCACAAAAAAAGTGTGGATAAATACCTGTGTTCATCAGAGGAAATTAATCCATTCTACAGTAACTATTTCCGATGTTTATATTCATTATACAAAACTGATCAAAGCAATCTGCAGTATAGATTTGATGTTCATGATGAATTACGCACCGAATACTTGTATTGATAAAGATATGTCGCTAGCAGATTCTTCAATTTAAGACCTTTCGTTTAAAAATTTGATTTTCCTGAATGTTGATTGCCTGATTGGTAAACTAGATAGATTTAGAAAAGCCTAAATGAACTTAAAATTTTTCAATAGGAAATTGCTGCGTTCACTTTATCAAAGTTTTAGAAGTTGCTATTTCTTATTGTGCAAGAAAGATGGAAACACTGGAGAATAAAAGATAACATACGTATTTTTTTAACACGACTGTGGTCTGGTGTATTTTTGAACGAAGTTTCACTTGAGTCAAGGCTGACCATTTAGACTACGATAGCGTATGACTTATTCAATATATGGAACACACAGTTCTTGACCTCACGATCACGTTCAGTATAAACGCCACAAACCCTAGGGTTTAACATTTTGGAAAACGGGCCCGCGAGGGTCTCGAAGAAAACGCACTTCTCAATTTGGAAACTTTAGATTTTAGGGTCCATTTCGGACCCCACACTTTTTTTTGGCCGAATTGCGGAATGCCCCGGCCACGTGAGCCCTGACGCCACAGTTTCCGGGCCATTCCAGTTCGATCCACTGTGTGCCAAACTGTGAAATGGCAACATGACTTATTAGGCCTCGAGAAATGTATAAATATTGGCCCATTCTTGAAATTATATCTTCAATTTCGTATAGGAAATAGTAAACACATACATACAAAACTAAGTGGAATTAACCCCTACTGGAAAAAGCAACATGCCCTCTCATTTCGACACTATCCAATTACACGCAGGTCAAGAAAACGCTGATGACCACAAACACAGACCAAGAGCTGTACCAATCTATGCTACCACTTCATATGTTTTCAACGATTCCAAACATGGTGCTGATCTTTTCGGTTTGAAAGTTCCAGGTTATGTGTACTCTCGTTTCCAAAACCCAACTACTGCTGTCTTAGAAGACAGAATTGCTGCTTTAGAAGGTGGTGTGGCTGCTTTGGCTACTGCTTCTGGTCAAGCTGCTCAAACTTTGGCTATTCAAGGTTTAGCACACAACGGTGATAACATTGTCTCCACTTCATACTTATACGGGGGTACTTATAATCAATTTAAGATCGCTTTTAAAAGATTTGGTATCGAGGCTAGATTTGTGGAAGGTGACAACGCTGATGATTTCGAAAAGCAATTCGATGAAAGAACTAAATGTGTCTATTTAGAATCTATCAGTAACCCGAAATATAACGTTCCAAATTTTGAGAAAATTGTCGCTGTAGCTCATAAACATGGTATCCCAGTTGTTGTGGATAACACTTTTGGTGCCGGTGGGTTCTTCTGTCAACCAATCAAATTCGGTGCTGATATTGTTGTCCACTCTGCTACAAAATGGATCGGTGGTCACGGTTCCACTTTAGGTGGGTTGATTGTCGATTCAGGTAATTTCCCATGGAAGGAATACCCAGAAAAATTCCCACAATTTTCACAACCTGCTGAAGGTTACCATGGCACTATCTTCAACGAAGCATTTGGTAATTTAGCTTACATCTTACACGTTAGAGTCGAACTATTAAGAGATTTAGGTGCTTTAATGTCCCCATTCGCCTCTTTCTTATTGTTACAAGGTGTGGAAACTTTATCCTTAAGAGGTGAAAGACATGCTTCTAACGCTTTAGCTCTAGCTAAATACTTGGAAGCTTCTCCATACGTCTCCTGGGTCTCATATCC
The DNA here is from genome assembly GCA_003708445.3 of Grigorovia transvaalensis. NCBI lineage: Eukaryota > Fungi > Ascomycota > Saccharomycetes > Saccharomycetales > Saccharomycetaceae > Grigorovia > Grigorovia transvaalensis. Next base: position 3,922 of record PPXN03000079.1, read on the forward strand.
TGGTCTAGAATCTCATCCAACTCATGGAAATGCTACCAAATATTTAGCTAACGGGTTCGGTGGTATGTTATCTTTCGGTGTCAAAGATTTACCAAATGCTGACAAGGAAACTGACCCATTCAAACTATCTGGTGCTCAAGTGGTCGATAATTTAGTACTTGCATCTAATTTAGCTAACGTCGGTGACTGTAAGACTTTAGTTATCGCTCCATATTTCACCACTCATGAACAATTAAATGATGAAGCTAAATTAGCATCTGGTGTCACCAAGGATTTAATCCGTGTTTCTGTAGGTACTGAATTCATTGATGATATAATTAACGATTTCGAACAATCATTCCACAAAGTATTTGCCGGTCAAAAACCAGAATAAATGAATTACCTTGGGTACTAATGAAAGAATAAAGGGAAAATCGAAATTACTGTATATATTTGATAATTACCATTGTATAATTCAAAAAATAGTTACAAAAATGTCTTCAAAAAAAAATTAGAATAAGTAATATATAATTAATGAGAAATAAAAATACAGTTCATATAAGATATATTTTTTAAGTATATGAACATAGTTGGTAGAGTTACATTTTTATTTGTGTTATCAGAATCAGTTGATTCTTAAAACTAATATGGAATACCATTTGTGATCCTTTGAAATTCATCATAACCTACGGTAAAGACACTTTCAAAACTCTTTTTGATCAATCCTTTCATATATAATGCAGCTTCATGATCTGTTTTATCTGGTTGGAACCTATCTTTTAAATTACTGATTGTCTTACCTTTGAAACATGGTAATCCACTATCAAGCATTGGCTTGATTGACTCAATGATGAAATTCATATGAGGTCTCACTGACAAATAAGCTTTAATACACAATTCTTCGAAATCTTCAAAAGCTGGAGTTAAGTTAGAACCACCCATTACTTTAACCATTTCTTTGGTTAATTTAAATGGTACTGCTTCAAATTTAACACCACCTGGAACGATATCAAATATAAAACCAAAATCAATATGTAGACAATGGCCTTGATCATCATACATAATATTACCATTATGTCTATCCTTGAATTGTAAAAGATATGATATCACACTATAACCTGCTAATGATTTCACTAAATTACTACGTGCCTTTTGAAATTCTATACTGCTTTCAGGTCCAAATTTACTGATAAAGTATTCATACAACCCATTCACAGCTTCACGACCTAACATATCACGAGATATAGAATTTGGAAGAACATCAATAACACCACAACCAGGTGCGGTAGCAGTAACACGGTATGGAAAAACATAAAGATCAAGACCAATATTAGCCCATATTGTCTTAAAGATAGATATTAATTGTAATGCCAAAAGATCTTGCCTACAATCATCTCCGACTTTGAAAATTGCTGCTTGCCATTTTTCAACTGTAACTAACTCACCAGTTTCGGCATCTCTTTCTTCCTTCCTTATCTTGAATGATGCCATAAATGGAGCTTTTGCATGCGATTGCAATGGTTTACCACTTGTTCTATTTATATCTATTATAACACCATCTGGGTTAGATGGTAAATACACATTTGGTTTAACCACAATTTTTGCCATTTCTTCATCAATCTTTTGCTTCTTTTCAGCTTTGCTCTTCTTGATATAAGGTTTCAATTTACCTGAAATATTTGTAACGTCATTAAAGAATCCAAATTCTTTCTCATAAAATTCTAGGTGTGATTGACTAAAGCCCTTAATCATTTTCTCACGAACACGATCTAAAATTGGTTTAATTTCATCTTCAATCAAACCTTCATCACCTTTGTAACAATTAGCTAACATATTCCATATAATTTGATGTGAAAATAGAACACTGATTTTGGCTGTATCAATGATAAGTTTTTCAACATAGCCGGTACGATCATACCGCAAACATTGAACTATCTGTGGAACATAAAAGAATGTAACATTGACATCATGCGATTCTAAGGCAAACATACTGTATTGTAAAATATATGGATTTTTCATTAAATTAGGAGCAAACAGGTTTATGGCCTTTAATGGACTTGTGGGTACCCAGTACAATATGGTATGCATTTCAACTTTAGAAGTCTTCAAACCATCGATATAAAATGATAAAAGATCAGAAACATGAACACAACTCAATGGATCTTTGACAACTAACATGGCCAGATATTGTTCCAGCTTCTTGCTTCTATATCTTTCAACAATGTTCGATGCTAAATATGCATCTTTATTGAATGCGTGTAGTACCACATCCTCTGTCAAGTGATTGGAATTAGCTCCTTTTATCTTCAATAATGGACTTAACCATGTCTCAATTTGTTGAATCTCATGAACAATGAAATACTGTAATAAAGTGAAATCCGAACCACAATACTTCTTGAAAATTTTTGCATACGTTATCAGTTGCTTGAAAAATCCGTTAAGAATAGATAAATCCGTTTTAATCTTTAAGTTGTTGGAGCCAAATGACCATGCACTTGGTTTCTTAAACCATGTCAATGAACCATCAATAATTGCATGCGCTAGTTTTTGAACATAGCTCGTTTTTTGGTTAATATTATGGGCTAAAATGGTAGTAGCAAGTTGTAACATTTCAAATCTTATCATTCTTGCAAATGGATGAAGACTAGCATTGCCAAAGCTCTGAATACTATATAAGATCGTCTTCGTGAAAACCTTTAAAAGATACTTACTCTGTAATAATGTTCCCTCAAAATGAGAAGCAAAAAATTTCAATACGCATCTATGTGGTGCAAAATCTTTGGAAGCTGCCTTAGCACTCTTGTCAATAGCTGCCTTGTTGTACGGGGAATATTCCATTTTTTGATTTTCTTCTGGTATAAAGTCATTTTTTGTGGAGTAAAGACCCATATTATCATCTATTGTCCTCATCCAACAGTAGCAGACATCAGCTAATAATATATGAGCGAGATCCGCTCTTTCTTTGATAATGGTTAACCAAACATTAGTCGCGATTTTCAAAGCCGCTGAGGTAAAAACTTCGAAAGGTAAATGAACAATGTCAAATAATAACGAAGAGGCATTATATTTTCCCAGTATCAACAAAGCAGCACCCATGTCAAGGAAATCCGTAACAGATTTCGCAGAGACTGGTTGTGAAAGAGATATTTTGTGTCTGATATCACGGGCAATGATTTCAAGGCTTTTGACGAAATCATCTGAAGAAGAAGCAATTGCAGTATCAACTAAATATTTTGATCTCCAGGAATGTTGTGAAAGGAAACCGGAAATTGTGTTTGGTTTTGCTGGACCGCTGTACATAATATTTGAAAGTTCTTTATCAGATGAAATAATTAAACCAGCCATTTCCATTGCGAAAGATACACCGAATTCAACACTATTCAACCTCTTGGTTTGATCTACATCAGATATGTACGATTGTAGTAAAATTTTAGTATCTTCATCTGCTTTATTCAATATATATTTTACCCAATCTTTAGCGGAGTGATGTAGCTTTTTCAGAGTGATTGCTCTCCATTCAGCAGATGCTGGTAATAAAATTTTAACGTTGGAATGCTTCAAAGAAAACTCGAAACGTGGCTGGTATCTATTGGCTTCACAATCTAAAATACTTTCAAATATCGCACTCATCAAATCTAATAATGTAAATAACGAATTATGATGACAAAGTGCTGATGGGATATATTCGATGAAAATACGACAACAGGTGAAGGCTGCTTCTTGTAACATGGTATTTCTACTAACAAGGCATAAAAGGAGTTCATTCAATTGTTTAGCAATGGTTTTTGAATTGAATAAAACAGAAGTTTTTGATTTGGCCATAGCAACATATTTGGTAACAATAGAGTTAGCAATAGACACAATCGATTTATCAATTGAACTAGAAGCCATAGCAGGCCCAGAGAGGTAATGTAATATTTTATAGCACGTACCAGTTTCGCATCTAATGGTTTCAATCAGAACTGTGGCAGCAATAAACATTATTTTAGAAGTAGACATAGATCTAGCTTGAACGGCATTAAGATTCAAATAGCTAAAAACTACTTGCTTTTGTTGTTTCACGATAGAATTTGATGAACCTCTACGTAAGACAGTATTCATTTCCAATGACATTTCCTTATTGTTAACTGGGAAATCAGAAGCTAAAGGTGGAGAGTTATGGGCAATGATCATCAAATAGTCATAATTTCCCTTTACAATTTCTGATTCCATATAATAACCATGAACTGCCATATTGAACCAGATATTTCTAAATTTTGTTGTTAAAATTTCATCTTTCGAAATGTCAATGGGGTTATCTTCCATTTTTGGTAACAATGCAGCTAAAATTCCTAACTGCGATGCAATTTGTTCAGCAATGTGAGAAATTTCAGTATGAGGTCGATGATGTTCCAAATTTTCCACTTCACCTGTGGCAATAATAGAATCCAAGATATCATTCAACTGTAATCTATAAACTTCAGTGTTCAATTTATTTGTAATTAGTTGTTGAGAAAGTATTGTTCTTGCTTGAATAACAGAATTGAATAATTGCATGTCATTGTTTTTCAATGCTGTATTAGAAACAACTTTGAAGAATTTAATAATAGCTATAAACTCTGATGAAGGAGTATAGCATGCCATATCAGCAAATGCTTCAAAAATAATCATATTGAACTCTTGAGAGACAACGACAGATTTTTGAGATAAAATTGAGATAGTCAATGCCATTATGGTAGGTGAATTATATTCTATTGCAATTTTAACAGTTGTTGCAATACAGTTTTTGAATAAATTGATATGAATATTACTAGGTGTTGGGGTACTATTAGTTTGTTTTACCTTTAATAAGCTGGCGTAACTACCAGTTTTTTTCATTGTTTCATTTTTAGAGAACATATCAAGTGCAGTAGTAGAACTTAATGATGTTAAAGTTAATTGACGTTCACGTAGAGCATTAGGGTTAGCATCTTCAGTTAAAGTTAACAAGTTATTGATTGCATAAATTGTGGACACAATAGAGTCTTCATTCAAAGGTTTCAAACCAATTGCAAACATTTTTGAAATTTCAATGACCAAATGGTTATCCATATATTCAGATCCCACTAAAATTGGGAAGTTCCGCAAGAATTTTTCAGATAATTTTTCAGTGTAAAAATTCAATAAAGATCCAGTTGTGATGATAGTTTTTAAGAAACTTTCTGATATCATTTCAGACAAAAGGTATTTATCTAGAGATTGGCTGATAATGTTAGTTAAATCGTTGAATAATTTTTCTTCGTAGTTCTCGAAAAATGGAATTAAAGCTAATATACTTAATAAATTAGCCAAACTGTCAAAGGAAAAACGGGCTCTATTACTGCTCAAAGAGTCTAAATTTTTTTCCAAATCCAAGAATAAATTAATTGAAAAACGGCATAGTTTACTTAATAGAGTTCTATTTTTATTAATCTTGAAAATAAAATCTGGTTTACAATTTTCTTCTGTACTTGTGGAAAGACTAGATGATTCAAGGGTATCATTGTCCTTGATTGATTGGTCATGTTGATACATTTGTAATTGGCGATCTAGAAGATATTCTGTCATAGATTTAGAATCCTTATCAAATGGGATATTTAAAATCTGAGTAACCATTGTTGTTTGGATCTTGGTTAAATAGTACATCATTAATGGTTTACTAATTTCATTACCGGTATCAAAATAGTGTACAATAGCTTCGTTAGTGTATGAATTTGGTGAAGTCAAAATATGGTCCATTCTATCAAAAAACCCATCCTCATAAAACTCACTAACGATCTTAGTCCAGATATGTTCAGTAAGGACAAATGAAGAAGAACCGTCAATAAAACAATTTAAAAACCCCATCAAGGAGAAAAGGGCAGACTGTTTCACTAAACTTACTTTTTTCACTGTTTGTAAATAGTTATCCACTAAAGAGCAACATTCACCAAGTAACTCAGGGAATTGGTGGCACACTTTAATGATATATTTGGTCAATTGATAAGTAATAATTTCATTTGGATTTTTCCAGCGATTAAGTTTAAAACGTGCATACAGAACCTCTGAAACACGTTGTCTTGGGGAACCTAGAAAATAAATGGCAATAACGTCATTGAGCAACCTTTCAGCTTCCTGTACTGTTTTCAATTCGACGTTACTCAATGCCAGTAGAATTTCCCACTCGTTTATCGTTAGCGGAATAGTATACAATTTGGTAAGATCAGATGAATAAGAGATTGGCAAAAGACGTACTAACAAGTTCAAGTTCTCATTACGTGAATTGCCACTACCTGAACTTGTATAGAACTGTGCCAATCTTTGCAAGGCACGGGATCGAATAGTAACACCCCTGCTCTGACCAATTCTCATGCTCGTATAGCCGCTGTTGTGTTATATGTTGTTTATTATATAATGTTTCAATCTTTAAAAGTGTTATTTTTTTTTTCTTATTATGGATAAGCTGGCTTGATAAACTTTACAGCATTAAGTTTCTGATGATAGAATGGTATGTTCGTTGTATTGCTGATGTAGGAAGCTTGAGTGGTACGTTTTTTTTACTAACACTGAGAACGTTGCCATGTTTATGCCCGCTTTTTGTACAGTTGAAGTTGAAACAGCTACAGAGAATGAAGCAACAAGAGCTGGCTAACGGCTCGTTGCGGGGATCTTCGCCTGTTCCTAGCATCTCACCGGCCAGACAGAGGTTCAAGAACGATCTTGCACATGTAGACTTACCCCCTACTGTCTCTATGGGGGTTGTGGTACCCGTGGAACATCCTACTGAATTACCAAAAGTTAGGATCTCGATAAAACCTGATGACGGATTTTACAAAGGTGGGGTCTTTGAATTTGAATTCACTATTGACGAGAGCTACCCAATCACGGCCCCGAAAGTGTCATGTTTGAACAAGATATACCACCCGAATATTGATATAGACGGTAAGATTTGTTTGAACATCTTGAGAGAGGATTGGTCACCAGTGCTTGAATTGCAATCCGTTATAATAGGACTGCTGTTTCTGTTTCTGGAACCGAATGCTCGAGACCCTTTGAACAAGGAAGCCGCTGAGTGTTTGCTCAATAACGCGTCAGTTTTTGGCAACTTTGTTCACTTGGCCATGAAGGGCAAGACCATAAACGGCATTACGTACGATTGTGTTATCTGAAAGAACATTTTACACCCTACAGAGTTTTGTTATATCGTCTTAATGGCCATTTTGCTAAGAGTCTCTGTGTTGTATGGTCCAAGACCTAATCTTCTATCATTTTCTGCCAGCCCTAAGAGCCTTGTGCCTCCGCATTTCTAGAACAAACCCTCATGTAACTCTCCACGTCGTGCCCTAACCGTTCTGTTTTTTTAAGCGCTTATTGCAATTTTTGTGTCACAAAATATTTATATTTAAATATTTTTCTATTCGTTTTTTTGTTTCTTTCTTTTACTCACCACTTTCACAAACGGAAACAAATACTTCAGTAACATCAAACAAACCAAAATGTATACATTAAACTTACTTTTATCAATTCTTACTTTGCAAACACTTATTTTTGCAAAAATTTCGGACGATTCACCTTTAAATGGAGGTGTAGCTCTATTTGGCAACAAGTTTGCACAAACTCCATTCCCCAAATGGTTGAAAGATTTTACTGGTATGGATCAATGGCCAGGTTTAGATCCCCCATATATACCTTTAGATTTTATTGATTTGAGCAAGATTGAACCTACTTTTACTTACAGTCAAGGTCAATGCTACAAGGTGCCAAGAGATATGTGTTCATTTGATTGTCACCAATGTATTCAAGATGATGATATTAATTCATGCCCCAAATTATCACAAACTTTTGATGATGGCCCCTCTTTGGCAACTAGTAGATTATTGAGCAATTTGAACCACAAATCAACTTTCTTTGTGTTAGGTATTAATGTGGTAAATTATCCAGATATTTATAGAAGAATCTTAGCTGAAGGTCATTTGGTCGGTTCACATACTTGGTCGCATAAATATTTACCCAGTTTAAGTAATGAAGAAATTATTGCACAAATTGAATGGTCTATTTGGGCTATGAATGCTACTGGTCACCATTATCCAAAGTGGTTTAGACCACCATATGGTGCCACAGATAAACGTGTTAGATCAATTACAAGACAATTTGGGTTAAGAAACGCTTTATGGAATCATGACACTTTTGATTGGTCTTTGATGACACCAAACCCACAAAAGGATGAAAGAACTATTTATAGTGATGCCAGAGAATGGAAAAGACAAGGTGGTGGTATGATCTTAGAACATGATGCAAGTGATAAGACTGTCGATATCGGAATAAGATTAAGTAAAATTATTGGTCCAGATCAATTAACTGTGGCACAATGTGTAAATGGTGAAAAATATATTAAGGAATATTCTGCATACACCATTTGGGATGATGAAAATGAAGATATTTTTGACGAAGAATCATTCAATTCTTCATCGAATGAAGCTGATGACAACTTTGATTAAAACTCAACTTGAAAAGCAACTGGCTAACCCAATTTCATGATTTTAATAATAATACTTTCCTTATTTGCATTTACTATAAATATATATCATATATGCTTCTTAAAATACTACAACTAAATTTATTCTATTTAATGGCCATTAACAATTTCTTCTCATCATTAGTATCTAATTGTAATAATAATGAAACCACAGGTAATAACTGAGGTCTTTGTTCTTTATGTTCTAAGAAACCTAATAAAACATTCTTGATATATGCAATTTTTTCATTATTTTCGGCTTGTAACTCTTTATTATTCCCTGAAGAATTATCAACATGATTAAATGAACCAGAACGACGTCCACCACTAGATTCACTAGTCGGTATCTTTAAAGTATTAGAATTTTGTGAAGATACAGAACCAGATCTACTAGCTCTATTAGAATGATCATATTTACTTTCCTTCAATTGGCTACTAACTGATTTATAATTCTTAGTTAACCTTTCCAATTTCTTATTTATGTCATTATTTGTCACTAACAATTGATTATTGACTGATTGTAATTCACGTATCCTTTGATCAGCTTTGTAAAGTGCATCTTTCAAATTGGTGGTTATCCTTTCCAGGTCACTGGAACTTTCTGTATCCACAGCAGTTTTACGCTTTATAGAATCATTCAACACAGTTAATGTCTCATTTTCTGCAATTAATTCTTTTTCTTTCAATTTCAATTTATGTATTTCAGACTTCAACACATTTATCGAATGTTCCCATTCTTGTGCGTCTCTTCTTTGCCTAGTGGCTTGTAATGCTAGTTCTGACTCTAAACGAGCCTTTTCTTCCAATGCTACTGATAATTTAGTTTCAACAAACTTATTTTTCGATGTCTCGTCATCTTGTGAATCTGATAATAATCTTCTCATTGTATCAGCTTCACGAGTCTTATCTTGTATAATAGTGGAATATTCACTCAATTCATCTTCTAATGATATAATCCTTTTGTTAGCCTCCTTTAATTTTACATTCAACTCTTCACATTGTCTTTTAATCAATGTTACTTGATCATTGGAATTACTCTTTAAACTTTGCAAAGTATCATATTTTTCTTGTAATATACTCAATCTTTCAGATAACTTACCATTCTCTTTTAAGTATGTCTCATATTGGTTATCATTCTTTTTAAGATCAACTGTTAGTGAATGATTTTCCTTTTTCAATAACTCTATACGATTATTTAATGCGACTTTTTCTCTTTCAAAATTTTCATTTTGTCTCTTGATTTGTTCGTTGGAAGCGCTATATGCTTTGATTTGATTTTCTAGGTATTCAATGGTTTTTTCTTTTTGATTCAAAGTTAATTTGATACCACTTAAATCTTTTAATTGAGTTTCAAGTCTTTTAATCTTAGATGTGTAATCATTCAATGTTGCTCTCAAAGTAGAATTTTCATTTTGTTGCTTTGTCTTTTCGTTCTGATAGTTAGTTTTGATCTCCAAAAGTTCTTTATTCAAATTGTTTGTAGATTCCGATAATTTCAAATTTCTGATCTTATACTGATCAATTTCCCCATTCAGTTTAGTTATTTCGTTTTGCAACGTATCAACTTCCTGCTTATCAGATGAGTTTTCATTCAAGATTTTGATTTGATCCTTAGCTTCAACTAATTCATTACCGACATCTCTTAACATGTCGCGGACTTCTTCAACTTCAGTTGTTTTAGAGTTAAGCATATTTTTAACATTTCTCAATTCCTCATCCAAGGTCGAACATTTTTCCTGGATGGATATTTTCTCTGCAGCTTGTGATTTAGTTTCGTTTTGCAGATTGGTGAATTTTAATTTCCAATCTTCACAGATTGCATGTTCTTTCTTTAAAAGTTCAAATTCTGCGGCTAATTGTTCTGAGGTGTGAGAGTCAGTAACTGCATTATCATTAGTTTCTGAAGAAGTAGCAGCCTTCTTTTTATTTTTCTTCTTCATTCTTTTCTTTTTAGAAGCAGACATAGGAACAGTATTGGAAGTTTCAACAATATTTGCTTCGTTATCATCTACTGTACTAGTGTCCTCTTCCTCTAGTTTAATTATAGTTTCTTGCAAAGAGGTTATTTCTGTGGTTTTATTTGTAAGTTCTTCGTTCAAACTATTGAGTGTATCATCCTTTTCCTTCACTGTAACGTTCAATTCGTTTACTTTTCTCTCATTTTCGGAGAGTTTTGAAGATAGTTCAGCAATTTCAGAGTTTTTGTTTACCAATTCATCTTTAATCGCATCCAAATCAGTATTCAAAGGTTTAATTTCGTTCGTTTTTTCAACAATTTGCTTTTCAAGATCAGTAATTTTGGTATTATTTTCCACTAACAATTGTTCGTGTTTAAATTTTAGATCTCTCAACTCTGTGGAAGCTTTGTCATCAGTTGCAGTATGCTTTTCCATTTCTTCCAATTTCATAGACAATTTCTTGAATTCTTCATCTTTCTCAGTCATGATTTTTTTATTATCATTAGTTAACTTAATAATTTCATCAGCATGTGATCTTTTCAAGTTTTTAATAGTATCTTCCGATTCATCAAGATGATTTTTCAACTCTTTAACTTCCTTGTCATGTTTGTTATCCAGGTCTAGAATCTTTCTATTTAGGTTTGCAATCTCAGCTCTTTGAGCCCTTAAAAGTTCGTTATTTTCAAGGCTCGAACGCTTATTCAATTGAGCAATTTGATCTTTCAAATTGGCAATTTCTTGCTCATATTCATTTATTGAACCTGTATTTTCATTATTATCCTCTTTTCTAGTATCAGTTTTCTTCAATTCATTAACCTCTTTATTCAATCTTTTCAACTCATTGTTCAAAAGTAAATTTTTATTATTAATATCTTGGAAAAAACTTGGTAAAGTGGTTTCTATGTCATCTAAGTCGGCGATAGGTGTATTTTCAGATATAATTCTATAAATTGTTTCAAATTTTTCAGTCTTCATTTTTTCATTCTTATAAGCAGTCAAAAGCAGAGGATATTTTGATTCATATTTGTCAAATTTCTTCAATTTCAATTGAACATCCTTCGGTAAGGCATTTTGAGGGGAAGTTTCCTTATTCGTACCGTTATCTTTATCATTGTTGGAGCCATTATTGCCATCCATATTCGTTAAAGACGAGTCATTGGAATCCCCTGCCAGCAGATCATCACTCAAACCCTTCTGAATCTCTTCAGATAAGTTCTTACTTATTTGCGACAGCTGTTTGAACATGACTCGGCCAGTTGCAGTTACTACAAAAGTTTCAATATTAACAAATATATCAAAACAATTGAAGATCCTGCCGTTACCCGGACTCTGCCGAAATAATAAAATAAGTAGGCAAAAACCCTAGCAAGAACTCAAGCGTCTAGGGTGCAACACCTAATTACTCACTTCTGTTAAATGCTTTGCCCTATGAGAAATAAAAGTTCTTTTTAGTGCTCAGAGAATCGAAACTCAGTCGTTCGTTTAGCGTTGGAAGGAAAGTTAATACCGTATCAAATTTGCAGATTAACCTTATAAACGACAGAAGATTACATCATCTTGAGCAGTAAACAAGTTCACGTATTTTTTTTTTAGTATTTTATTATATACTTTACAAATCATAATGGAATATATTATTGAAGTCTTCATAATAAGTTTTACTAAGAGAGCATCTACTTTTCTTATGTGAAGAACTTGATAGGTTGCTTTTTCTTCCAGAATTTGGCACCTCTTTGGCTGTTGTTCCGCCCATTGGTATCTTCGGATGTAGGCTTATTTTTGGGTTCAATGGTTAAAGAGGCTTCATATTGTTGCTCCAAGTCAGTACTGTTTGACAAAACAGTTATGATGTAATGTTGTAAGTCATTATTCTTCACATAAATCTTGGTATAAACTTTTTGTTGAAAATGTTCAATTTCTTTAATAATATTAGAAATAATGAATCTTTTCCTAAAATTAAATAACTCACCTCTATCTTGGTTACCTGCTTCAGCAAATGTTAAATCTGAAAGACAAACACCAAAAAATGGTACTACAGGACAATGATCAGGTACAGCCCCTAATGATTCCCTATAGTTTATAAAATTCTTTTTGGAATCCATTAATTTATCCAATCTTTCTAAAACTTCCCTTGAAACTTGTGGTACTTGACCCCATGTATTTTTCAATCTAAGAATAGGTGATGAATAAAGAGCAGAAATAATAGCTGTTAAACTAGCATAATTATGTAACTGCGCACAATGAGCCGCTACAGCAATGAAATATGTAATAATTTTAACCCTTTTCTTCATATCTGTTTGACTAACAATTCTATAAGACACATAATTAGTTAAATTATTCGCATGCTCAATGAATGTCTTAATATTGGAAGAACCACCAAAAACATTCTTTTGTTTTTTGCCCCAAATTTTCTCTAAGCATTCAAATTGTTCAATCTTAGAAAACAATTCATGATTCAATAAAGTCAGTTGCTGAGCAAATTGAGCCACTGGAATCCTGGATAGCTTTAGTTCCTTAAAATTCTCATCCTTTGGTTTGAATTCATTACCTATTTTAAGGTTGTCAACAGTCGTATGTAGAATTCCCATAGGCTTCGTACATAGTGCATATATCTTATGCCATATATTTGTTAAGGCTTTTGCACCTTTGATATTTTCAGCCTCAATGATTGAAAGTAATTCTCGGATATTATTCGCTGCTTCTTCTTCGTAATAACTATTAGTCCAATATTTCCTAAAAAATAGATCTAATATCTTTACAATGTTGAGTTTGATAACTGTAGCTCTTTTCTCGACCCACTCGCCAAACTCATCATAATTCAAACCGTTTGGTGGATTTGCGTTATAGAAGGTCATTAAGCTTAGAATAAATTCAGCTGTTGTCTTGAACATACTTCTAAATGTCAAAAGAAAGCATCTGGAAAAATTAAAATCAATCTTGCCACCACGACCATATATTAAAGATTCAACTAATGCTATTTTAGAGGCAAATTTAATTCTCTTTGAGGTTTTATCATATATCACTTCATTATTGTAAATTGGCTGCAAAAACCATTTTGTCTCCTCTGACATATCTTTGCTGAGATCTAAGGTACTTTCCTCATTGCGATCATATTTAATTAACTCTGATTCAATCCAGTCAGAATTCTTGATTTCATCTTTCTGTAATTGAATTATAAGTTCATCTTGCATAGTTCTGGCAGCAAAATTAATAATTGTTTGTTTATTCTCTAATAACTTTTCGATAGTTGTGTGAGCGTTTGCAACAGTGTCCAAAAAGTTTAAAAAACTTGATCTGAAAACAGAAAGAACATCGAGAAACTCAAATAGATCATTTTCACCGTCCTGTTGATTCAAAATATTAAATAATGATTGAGAGAGATCCTCATTTTTTTTACAAGAGTGCAGTTGGTCAATAGCATTTTTCTTTGCAAAGCATGTCTCATAATATCCAACACCAGAAGAAGTTTTCATGGAGTTGAACACGCGGGGATCATTGATAGTATACATCTGCGTTACCATAGTCATTTTAATTAAGTTATTATGGTACGCTTGTTTAACCACATATAATTGATCTAGATTATTTGAAATGTTTGCTATAGAGTGTTTGAAAAGTTTAATAGTTTCAGATGACTGATCACCATTGAAAACAACGTCACGTAAGTTGCTGAAAAAGGAGAGGTCTAATTTATCGATAATACTATTATTTAGCAATCTCTCACTTATTTCTGTGTACGTCTTTAGCATTTCTCGGTTTGAGAAATTACCGGCTTCGGTGTCATTCAAAAACTTGATAACAAAATTTTTACTTTCATCCCATTTAGTTTTCAAGATTGTTAAGGTTTCTTGATTAAGAGGGTATTTCTTGTTACATAGCCATAATTTATTCTTGGATTTGGTGTTGATAGAAGAAGAAACTTTGGTATTTACCGATTTTTTATTGCTCAATACTCTAGAATATGAAGACTCACTACTATCTGGGAGCTCTTTAGTATTAATAGATGCGTTTGAATCATCCCGTTTAAATAGCAAGGAACCATTATTGACAATAAACTTAGATTCTGGGACAAGTGGTGGATCAGTAGTAGCCGTACCGAAATTGGTTAACTCCATCGATAAAGTCACTTGATCATCAGATGTATCATTGTGTGGTTCCCTGAAATCCTTGAAAGGATTATTCCATGGACCAGTATTAAAGGTTTTCTGGAAAAATCTGGGAAATGCTTGTGGAATTAATAGTCTGGAATTACCAGGTAATACAGTACCGTTTTGTAGGCAATAGAATAACAACTGCAAAATATTGGAACACCTATCAAATTCTTTGCTGACATTGGAATCAAATTCACTTATATAGGATACTTCAATTTCCCATTCATCACTAAGCTTTTTTAATTTTTCACCAACATCGAATTCATCAAGCTTTCTACCTATGTTATGATCACTTTGAATAGTAAACGTAGAGAATTGACCATTTCTAAAATCCCTTTTGTGTCCAATTTTTTGGGGGTTTATAATAGCCATATTATTTGTTTCACATGACTCTTTGATCTCGGTCCCTTGAACTACCTTTCCTTTGGTAACTGAAGTATGGCGTAGAAATTCACTCTGGAAATCTCTACCAAGCTTTTTATAGATCACTTTTCTATTCGTAAAGTATATGTTGATTGTGATTTTTGATGTTGCAATAAGACGTATTAAAACTTTAAGTAACCGTCTGATTTCTTTCTTGAAAGAGGTGACTAGAAAGCTCTCTAAGCTTCTAACAACAATGTTGATATAAATTACCGCGACAGATAGTGATTTAAGATATTCCACAGTTCTGAGTTTATCTCTTTGCAAAAACGATTGCTTTGCTTTTGCGTTAAAAAGGAGAACATTTTGAAAAAGATCAATCAAAAATTTGATATCATCTTTTTGATTATAAAATACTTTGTCGTCTGCAAAAAAAGGCTTGTTTGAGGAATCTCCACTCCCAGTATTATTTTTCTCATATCGTGAATTACTAGTATCTTTCTTTGAATCACTTTCATTACTTTTGTTATTACCATCAGTACTGTTTCTTGGATTGGTTGAGCTCCGCAGGGAGCCTGTCTTCATAGGCGTAGTATTTGTAGCTTCCATCAAAACCAAAGAATTGGGTTTGCTTGACGTTGAATTAGCTGAATTCAAAGCAGCGGAAGTGGTACTTCTACGTGGAATGCCATAAGAGGTATTGGTAGTACTGTTCCTATTGTGAGTGTTGTTATCTGTGAAATTAGTAACTAGATTTCGAATGTTCGGATTTATGAGAACAGGTAGATGCAAGGTAAAAAGTTTTAGTTCACGATTATAATAAATCAACTCATTAGTCAAATCATTGTTTATTTTAACATTCCAAAATATTGGTAAATTTTTGGCCAACAGATCAGCGAATTTACCTGAATAAAAGCTGGATTCTAGTTCATTCACTGATATATACTTATAATCCGCTAATGAGATATGATCATCAAAAAAATTGTAATTATCATTTTTTCCCTCCAGATTGTCCTGTTTCTCATTCGATTTTCGTTTGGTTTGGATCGAGTTATATCCAGAAATATCAAAACTTTTACTCTTTTTCTTCATTATTTTGATCTTGTTGTGGTTTCCATATGGATCTTCCTTTATGATCAAGTTGGCCACCTTGACTAGCCATTTGATAGTTTGTGCACGTAGTTTAGAGTCATTAATTGGTTTAACAAAATTGTATGGGAACCAACCCCTTTCAATAGTGAACTTATCATACTGACTAATATCACTAACAATTGTATCATTTAGACTATCAGTTGATGCACTATTTGAAACTCCGCAGTTGTTTATCTTTTTGATATGAAGGACATCTAACCAGTTCTGATCAGATTTACCAATAACATGAATAATATCACCTTTATTCAGTTCTAATATGTTAAACGAATTTAACAAATCTGTCTTGTGATAGTTTCTTGTTACGATACAGACATCTATGATCTTAATATTTGAAAAATTATTGCTTTGACAACCTGACGGTATTATATTGTCCTTTTCGGATAAAAAGCTACTTCTTCTGTTACCACTATTATGCGACATCATAGCACTAGTGACTTTAATACAGGTAAAGGTTACGTGGTTGGACAAAATGCTCCACAAAAACTAAGTATAAAAGAAGATCGTGATATCAGTATTATGGAAAGTTAAATCTTGAATTATTATTCTGAAACGAAGATTATAAGGCAGTTTATTTCGTTTTGTTTCGTTGTTCTTCTGTAAAAGTTGGACTAGTCTCAAACTAGTGCCTTGGAAATCAGTGTATTTTAAGAAGTGTGAACAAAAAACAAAGCTGTAATTTCAGTTGTTGATGTTTTATCTTATTGTAGAGTGGAGGATACAAAAAAAACAAAAACAAAAGGTGAAGCAGACGGTGGTTAATATCCTTCGCTTCCAAGGAAAACCTTTATTAACAACTGCTTGTTTATGGATAGCTCAGTTGATTCAATATCTATCCTTTGTTGTTAAAATTAAATCAAATCTCGAAGAAAACCGCAAAATATGGAATGGCGAAATTGTCACTTTGAAACTGAAAATCGAAAAACTCTTTTGTTTTTGAACTGTCATTAGGGTATGTTGGGGTTGTGTTCCTTGAAAAACTACGGTTTTGTTAGGGTTGGGGTTAGGGTTAAAATTGATAACGTAATCCAATGACTCATTTAGTGTGCGGGTGACCTTCAGACACTAGTTTGAGCAATCAATGCCTTAAAACTTTTATGAAAAACAAAGAAGAAAAAATTGTTAACAATTTTTCAAGACTTTTTGTGAAATCAAATAAAGTTCATTAGATTGATCAATTCCATAAAGATGGCCGAAGAAAATAAACCTGCTGAACCAATTGCCAACACTTCAGAACCACAAGTTATTCTTGGTGAAGATGGTCAACCATTATCCAAGAAAGCTATGAAAAAATATTTGAAAGAACAAGAAAAATCAAAGAAAAAGCAAGAAGTTGCAGCTCGTTTACAAAAGGAGAAAGAGGAAAGAGAAGCAGCTGAAAAAGCTTCTGATACAGCTGCAGAACATTATGGTAAATTGCCATTGATTCAATCTACCACCAGAACTGACGAAAAAAGAATCAAATTTCATGATTTAACTGAAGAGAATGATTCTGGTAAGGATGTTTGCTTTAGAGCTAGAGTTCACAATACCAGACAACAAGGTGCTACTTTAACTTTTATTACTTTCAGACAACAAGCTGAGTTAATTCAAGGTTTAGTTAAAATCAACAAAGAAGATGGTTCTGTTTCTAAGCAAATGGTTAAATGGTGTAGTTCATTAAATCTTGAAAGCATTGTACTTGTAAGAGGTACAGTTACTAAAGTGGATGAACCAATTAAATCTGCCACTGTTCAGAATTTAGAAATTCATATTAAGGAAATTTTCACTATCAGTGAAACGCCAGAAACCTTACCAATTCTTTTAGAAGATGCATCTCGTTCTGAAAAAGAAGCCGAAGAAGCCGGATTACCAGTGGTTAATTTAGATACTCGTTTAGATGCAAGAGTTATTGATTTAAGAACTGTGACAAACCAAGCAATTTTCAAGATTCAAAGTGGTGTTTGTTCATTATTTAGAGAATTTTTAACCAACAAAAATTTTATGGAAATTCATACACCAAAATTATTAGGTGCACCAACTGAAGGTGGTTCTAATGTTTTCGAAGTTAGTTATTTCAAAGCAAAGGCATATTTAGCTCAATCACCACAACTTTATAAGCAACAGTTGATGGTTGCTGATTTTGAGAAAGTTTTCGAAATTGCACCAGTTTTCAGAGCTGAAAATTCTAATACTCATCGTCATATGACGGAATTTACTGGGTTAGATTTAGAAATGAATTTTGAAGAACATTATCATGAAGTATTAGATGTATTAAGTGAATTATTTGTCTTTATTTTCACTGAATTAAAATCCAGATATGGTAAAGAAATTGATATTGTGAGAAAGCAATATCCAGTTGAAGATTTCAAATTACCAAAAGATGGTAAAATGGTTAGAATTCAATATAAGGAAGCAGTTAAAATGTTAAGAGAAGCTGGTAAAGAAATGGGGGATTATGAAGATTTAACCACTGAAAATGAGAAATTTTTAGGTAAATTAATTCGTGAAAAATATGATACAGATTTTTATATCTTGGATAAATTCCCCTTAGCTGTTAGACCATTTTACACTATGCCAGATGCTGAAGATCCAAATTATTCTAATTCATATGATTTCTTCATGAGAGGTGAAGAAATTTTATCAGGTGCACAACGTATTCACGATTATGAATTATTAAAAGAAAGAATGAAAGCACATGAATTATCACCAGAAGATCCAGGTCTTAAAGATTATGTTGATTCATTTAGTTATGGTTGTGCTCCACATGCTGGTGGTGGTATTGGTTTAGAAAGAGTTGTTATGTTCTTCTTAGATTTGAAAAATATTAGAAGAGCATCATTGTTCCCAAGAGATCCAAAGAGATTAAGACCATAGATAGATTAATAAGAAAATATGTCTGTATTTTATATAACTTGTTGATAGTTAATGTATTTAGCCACTGATAATACGGTTTTTGAAGTATATTGAATTTTTCAGTTGCAGAAGTCATGTGATGATGCGGAAGTCCGCCCGAAGAAGCGATATTTAAAATGGAAAAGCTAAGAAGTGGTATAACTACTTTTTCGCAGATTGTTTAAAGATCTTGTTTGCAGAAAGTTAATTCATTTTGTTCTTTTAAAGATTCTTATTTTTTAGAGGGAATTCATGTTTATGAATATATAAATATATAAGTAAGAAGTAAGAAGTAGGAAGTAAGTACTATGTCAGGAAATCCAGGTAATTCATTAAGGGCATTATTACCCACACCACCAGAAAGAGGATCATTCCCCTTAGATCATGATAAAGATTGTTTTGAAGTGATGAATAAGTATTTAAAATGTATGAAATTAGTAGCGAATGAAAATGCACCAAACTGTCGACTATTAGCTAAGGAATATTTACGATGTAGAATGGAGAATGGCTTAATGAAGAATGATGATTGGGCGAATTTGGGTTTACCACCGGATCAAATTAATTTAAATCAAGGACAGAAAATGACAAATGAATATAAAAATTCAACAGAATCGAAAAAGCCATAGTAGAAGAATAATTAGGGAAGGGGTTGCTTTTAGTATTATAAAGAAGAATAGAGACCCCTAGTGATTTTTTTAACGGGGAAAGAAATCTGTGAAGACAAGTGAAAAAAATATTCATTCAATTTGTAAATTGATGTAGTTTCTAGGCAAGATTGAGCCAAAAAGGACTAGGGAAAAAAGCAATTGATAGAAAGGGTTGAAGCTTTTTATTGGCTGAAGTTGAATCACCGGTTAATAAGACATAAAAAGCGAAAATTCGAAGCTGAGTACAAAAAATGATTCCATTTGTTAAACGGATCATTATGACAGACTCGTACCCGTCAAGAATAGGGAAAATGCGTTTAGATTATTTGCTACGAGTTTGTCTTAGTGTTCCCAAGAAGTCGAAATGATTTAATATGCCCCTTCAAAGATCAACAACAAGTTTTACAAAAAGTCTACCTTTTTTTGATGAAAAGTCATTATTACTCCAAATTTGGGAAAACCCTGAAAAGGGCACTCCCTTCCCGTACGACATGACAGAATGGAGCAAATATCGTTAAACACTGAGTGTTTTGCCAGAAAGGCCTGTAGGGAAGAATGTATGTATTGTTTTTGTCTGTGTTGGAGAGAAATCTAGACTGGCAGATCATTTCTGCTTGTTGCCTCTTTGGGACCCGTATTAAAGTTAACATCCCATTTCCCTTGGCTGGGCCCTCCCTGGGGAGCCTGTACGGAGGGGCCCAAACCACCTTCACCCTGTCGTAATTACAGATCGTGAGGCACGGGGGAATTTATTTCAAACAGCCCAAATGAAAATTCTGTCACTATGATCCACTCGGCTTAGCGGTAGAACCAAAGAGTATAGTTATTGTTTCAAAGCTCCTATTACCCTATAAAGCACTTTATTGTCGGCAGTTGTTAATTCCTAAGCGCAATTTGCAAACTTTGAGTTACCCTTTCCAGCCTTGGCGAAATCGGGATGGTTACAAACAAGTTAAACTTACAAAATACCACAAACTTGTACTGGCTTTGATTGGTGTACATATCCAGATTCGATTCAAATACCCCCAAGTGTTGAATCTCCACCAAATCCACTTCACTGGCCTTTAAATTTCACGTCACCTTTTCTTTTCTTTTCTTTTCTTTGTGTCTTCATTTCACTCCGTTTTTGTCGTCCCGATCTTTTCTTTGCTGGTTTGTTTTATTTATTTATTCATCAAATTTCGTTTTCCTCGTCTTCTTCTTCCACTTCGTTTTCCTTTATTTACTGGATTTTCCTTATTTTTGATTTACTCATCTTAACAATTTTCTGCGTTTATCTTTTGGGTTTCTCACCACATACTGCATAACTCTCATACTTTCTCCATCTCTCTTCAAAATTGCATATTTTCTTTGGTCTGTCTGGTTTTCTTTGTCATTCACACATTCTGGTATTTTTTTTATATAAATGATAATGTCCAATAATTTGATAAATAAAAACAGGAAGAGGATGAGGAACTATTTAGATAACTTCAATAATAACATAAACAAAAACACTAACACAAACACTAATATCAACAATATTATCAACCCACAGGATTTTTTGCAGGATAATCTACAAATTTCTGATATCGATACAGACACTGATTCGCAAACTGACATCATGTTGAACAAATTGTTGAAAAAACAGTCTAATATACTAAATAATAACATGAATGACATTTCTACAACTGATAACGGTAACAACCCTAACAACTTCAACAGTAATATTTCTACAAACGATTACCAAAATTTTATAAATCATATGGATACGTTGAACAGTAACAGTAATAACAATTTAATAATTAATACAACGACTAATAAATCTAATGTGAAGGAAAATAATGATGTGAATATAGACTACATCGACAATACAAACCGAAATGATGACCAAGATGCTGATGATGATGATGACGACGACCTTATCTTTATTAAAGAACAACCTATTCAATACCCAAATAATAACATCTTTAATAATAATTACAACTTATCTTCTGGAATAAATTCCATAAATAATAATAACAACAACAATAACTCAGAATATTTCCCCAAATTTTATAAAAAGCAAAGAACTACTTCTTTGCCACAATTACCGTATGCTAAATTAAGCTATTACAGTTATAACAACAGCAATAACGCTAACAACAACGCTTTCGCGGTCACTGATGATGAAAATGACTATTTAATGAAAAATTTGTATCATGCTAAGACACAAACAGATGAAGAATTACTACATTTAGCTGGTTCTTCTTCAGCTACTTTAAACGGTAACAAGCAAGTTAATTTAAATGTAGAGACAAATGAATCAGATTCCTTTCTGTCCATGGATCAAAATGATTCACTGAATTCAATCTCAACCACTAAAAGTAAAAATAACAGTATGAGAAGAAAATCTGATATTATCATAGATAATAATATATCCAATGGTAATGGTAAATTAAACGATTTTTTCAAAACTGATAAAGATGGTCATTACATTTTCCAAAAGGATGACCTTTTCGGTTCTAATGGCAGATTCATTGCCATTAAATTATTAGGTCAAGGTACTTTTGGTAAAGTCTTAAAATGTTATGATGAAAGAAATGACACTTTTGTTGCTGTGAAAATTATAAGATCAATTGATAGATATCGTGAAGCGGCAAAGACTGAATTAAGAATATTGAATCGTATTCATGAAAATGATCCAAATGGTGTGTATCAATGTTTACTCTTGAGAGAATATTTTGATTATAAAGATCATATTTGTTTGGTTTCAGAATTATACGGTAAATCAATCTATGATTTCATGTGTTCAAATGGTATTGCTAGGTTCCCTGGTTCACAAATTCAAGCTATCGCAAGACAATTAATTAGATCAGTTTGCTTTTTGCATGATTCAAATATTATTCATACAGATTTGAAACCAGAAAATATCCTACTGTGTGACGAATCATATAATGAATTCGATTTACCAAAGGATATCGTAGATAATTTATCCAATAGAAGGAAACAGGCAAGTAATGGTGGTAAGAGGAAAATTTTGAAAAATCCAGAAGTGAAAATAATAGATTTCGGTAGCGCAATTTTCCAAAATGAATATCATCCACCTGTTATATCTACTAGACATTATAGAGCACCTGAAATTGTATTAGGTTTGGGTTGGTCTTATCCATGTGATATTTGGTCTATTGGTTGTATTTTAGTGGAATTAGCCCTGGGTGAATCTCTTTATCCAATTCATGAAAATTTCGAACATTTGGCAATGATGGAAAGAATCAATGGTACTGAAATACCTTTGAAACTAGTGGAAAAAATGTTCTATAAATATAAATACAAATTGGGTAATACTCCAAATGATTTAAATACCACAGTGATCAAGCATTTCGATAAGAAAACTGGTCAATTAAACTGGCCCGAAATAAACAAATATGGTGAAACCGTAACACCACCCAAAATTATCAAGAGAGTGAAAGAATCTTGTAATAGATTAGATATAATGATTTCAAAAGTTTTGAAAATTGATTATAACGATAGAAATTTTTCCATTAATTGGAATTTGGAACCAGAGGAAAATTGGAATTTAATCAAAGGTGCTATTATCAACAGACAATATATTGATAGAGAAACATTTTTATTTTGGTACATGTTTGTCGATTTATTAAATAGAATGTTTGAATTTGATCCCACAAAGAGAATTACCGCCAGAGAAGCATTAGATCATGAATGGTTCGATTACGGGATCTTGGATGGTGGCATCACAAATTTCGAAAATAAAGCATTTTCATCTATTTTTTAATTTTTAATAAAAATAGTAGAGATTTAGTAACAAAACAACTATTCCAAAGAAGAGAAAAATTAGCCTATATTCAGTAACAAGAAAAAAAAAAATAATTATATTCGGTTTAAAATAGGATTAAATTGATGATAGAAAAACTTTTAGTACATGGTATCGATAAAGTTTGAAATTTATGATATCTCCACAATATAGTTTATTATAGTAATATTATCAGATGAAAAGATACCGATATTACATCGATATGTACTGATAATTTCTGCATTTCGATTATCATTCCGCAATAAATAATATTCATTTTTTCAATCGAAATTATTTTTAATTATATAAATATTCAAAATAAGGAAATCTTACAAAATTTTTAGCATATTACTATTCAATCAAGCATTCAAAAGTGAAAGGTATGCGTCTTTCTCCGCGCATTGAACCCGTCGTGTTTATTTCATTATCCAAATTTTCTAATTAAACCCTAAAGTAGTCATGCCATTATAGAGAGGATTTATCAAACAAAAGAAGTTTGTACATTCAGGCAACAGATATTGCACCTTTTAATCATCTGCTCATGTCGGAGATCAAATTCCGGAAAATATAGACGTAGCTGACAATTATCAAAATTTATAGAGTCCAAGTATTTACAAAATATAATGCATAAATAAAGTATATAATTATACAGTAACTTTATTTGATTGATTTTAGTCTTATGATGTGGGTTAGCGGATCTTTGAATTCAAAAATTCAATTTCCTCTTTCAAACTCGCCTCTTCAACTGTCTTGACCAATTCTTTAGTACATTTAGCAATATCAAATGCAATACCTGCAAGCCTTTGTTTGAAGTTCTTATCAGCATAATCAGAATCATGCTTCTGAGTTTGTAAAACACCGTCTTTGTCCAATTGACATAGAATAACCATTCTACGTGAACAATCATTTAAACTTTGAACAACCCAACTACCATGTTCTTTCAAGTTAGCATTTCTACTTTGATTCATCGAAACACTGGTAGCTCCTGTCATTTGATTGATAACTTGGTTTATTGCATTAGATTCTGCCCTTAAATTTCCTTGTGTCGATTTTGGTTCCTTTATTGAGCTTAATAATGATTGAATAGTGGTAATGACTTGGACGGTTTGATGTTCCAGATATAACAGTAATTGTGACAAACTATTGTCAGGGTTTTCAATATCAAAAGCATTCACATCAAAAT
This sequence comes from Grigorovia transvaalensis, assembly GCA_003708445.3. Taxonomy (NCBI): domain Eukaryota; kingdom Fungi; phylum Ascomycota; class Saccharomycetes; order Saccharomycetales; family Saccharomycetaceae; genus Grigorovia; species Grigorovia transvaalensis. Next base: position 28,480 of record PPXN03000079.1, read on the forward strand.
CATCTTCATCCTCTTGTTCTGATTCTGATTCTGTCTCTGTTTCCTCTTCTTCTTCGCTATCACTTTCTTCAGTGTCACCTTCGCTATCATCGTTTTCACTATCATCTTCTTTGGTTTCAGTTTCATGCTTATCCCATTTTTGTTCAAGATGGGAAGCATTTGAATCATCTTTAGAACTGCTTGTAATATCTACTCTCTTAGTATTTACCACGTTCTTACTGTCAAGCGAAACACTTTCATCCACGACATTATTATTATTTGAATTACTTTCTTTATTAAAGTCCCTCTGAGAAGGAGCAATTTCATGACTATCATCAATAAGCTCACTGGAGTTAGAAGTATTTCTCTTAGCCTCAAAGTTGCCAGTGTCATGTGGCGAATTTACCAGGTTAGCTGTCCCACTGTTATCCAAGTCATTGTTAAATTGTATTGTAGCAGTTTGTGCACTACTAACAGAAGGTTTTCCATTTAAACGATTACTTGCTGCCGCAGTTGTTCTCGCTTTAAAAATATTCAAAGGTGGAGTAGATCTTGCAGCATTAGATATTTTTGGCTCAGGATCAGCATTAGATATCACAGGATCAGCATTTGAATCATGCTTCATATTGAATCCCCTAATCACAACCTTGTCAGCATCGTCATCATGTTCGGCATTTTCAGTTACAGTTTTCACTGGTTGTTCTTGGGTTTGATGATTGGTTTTCATTTGGGTTTTCTTTTGTAAATGAGACGAACTTGAATTTAATCGCGGAGCAGGAGCATGAGAATTTAACTCTTCAGCATTAAAATTGAATAAAGTAACATTTTCTTTCTTTTGCAAACCTTCATTGCCATTCATGGTTAAGCCAAGGCCCTTATTTTCTGATGAAAGGTTAACTTTTTGAAGCGAGCTGCTTTCAATCTTGGATATTTTGATGGTTTTATAACGCTTAGTTGATTCCTCTCCGGAATGAGTTGTGTTCAATTTTTCTGGTATTTGTGAAACTCCAAGATTGGAAGTTTGTTCAACCAGTGGTTTTGCAGTTGAAGAGGAATCGTTTGTTTCTAATGTTCCCGATCCTACTTTAATACTAGATGGTTTGCTTTGCAAATCCCTTTTGAATGAGGTTATGACTTCCTTATGATCACTTTCACTGTCAAAGGTTGAAGAACTGCTGCTTAAAGAGGTCTGGTCATTATTTGTCATTTTAGAAATGTTGTTGAAAAGCTTATTGGCGTTGAGTGCGTCAGGTTTGAATTCATCTGAGTGATTCTCCATGGAGTCTACCTCGGTGGGTTTGGTTTCCAAAACTTCCGTTGTATTACTTGTGTTATTTTGAAGTATTTTCTTTTGCGCTGGTTCGGACGTTTCTTGATTCTTCTCATGACGAAAAGATTTTGAAATTTTACTGAAAAACGATTCATTTCTCACATCATCTCTGGAAGATTTAGTACTCTGTATATCTCTTGATGCAATGTCTGGTTTTGATTTTTGTTCTTCTTGTGCTTCTAGTAAATGAGCTTCCTCGGTAATATTCTTTTGAGTTTCAATTTCTGGTACCTGAGATGGAATATTTAGTCCGGCATTACCTGATTCATTGGAAGAAAGTTCAGCATTGAATGAGGTTTCATTATCAATGACAATTGCTGGCTCTTCTACATTGGGTGAGATATGATTTGTAAATTCCTCAATGGATTGATCCAAGTCATTAATTAAATCATCAGTGCCACTAGATACTCTTGAACTGATCTGCTCATCCTGGATACTAGGTGGTTTTTGCATGGGAATGCCGTTTAAGATCGACAAATCTTCATTTACAATATTCTCTGAAGGGCGTCTATCAATGATACCAAAAGATTGGGCAATCGGTGAACTTGATCCAGAGTATGAACCGAAATGACTATAATGGTCTGTAGTATCTGCGTGTAGTTCTGGGTTTCCGTCGAATAGTTCACCTACATTATGTTCCGAAAAGTCTGTAGTAACTTTTTCTGCGGAAACATTATTATTAGTGAATCTTGGTTTCAGTTCGCGTGAATCATCTCTATCTTCCACTAACTGTGGTGCAACATTTTTATCTCTATCTTCCGCTAACTGTGCTGCAACATTTCGTATTGAGGGTTTTTGAGTAGCCTCTTTATTTTGTTCATATGAGGATGGCACCTTCAAACTCTTATCCAATTCCTGTTGAGTTGAAGGTTTTATAAATCGTTCAGAAGGTTTAAAGTTCTCAAAGGAAGCATTTAGAGATTGTTCTGATACCGGAAATTGTGACATTTCAGATAAAGCCGTGTCAAATTGATCGGAGTCGGATTCATTCTTCTCTCCGTTAGCTTTGTGAAATCTGGCTTGTTTTGAGGCAATGACATTCTCGTTCAAATGATTTAGTACAGTATTAGAATCCTGAATTTGTTTATTCTCCGAAGCATCTACGTCGGTATTATCTGTATTGCCAGATGATAACGCCAAAGGTGTCATCACAGGGGGAACTGATAGTTTTGTTCTGGACTTAGGTATCTTTGAATCTTTTACCACATTCAAAAGGCTACTGCTTGAGAATTTTCTAGAATGGTCTTTATATGTAGTTGGAATTAACTTGGGACTATTGCTTACTTTTTCAATAATTTTTAGCGGTTTGACCGGTGAATTTTCTATACTACTGCTTAGCCCAGCACTTGGAGGTTTTAGATCAGTAAAATTATTTTGTTTATTAAGTTTAAGTTCCTGAACAACAGACTGGCTGTGTATGGAGGACGATTTGGTTTGATGAGATTGATTTGTGCTAGTTGAGGAATGAATCTTTACTAATTCAACGACTTCAGTAACAGTAAAAACTAATTCGGAGATGGTGGATAATATTACAATTTTTGGTATTAGATGATGGTATAAGGCGTAATATCTAATGGACGTGATCATATGGGATAATGATGCCTTTAATAGTACGATTTGATCCTTATATTCATTTCTTCTATTATTTAATAGATCTAATATGCTTTTAATATTCTTAGATATACTACTGACTAAAACAAATAAATATTTACCAAATTTATTGTTATCTATAAGCTTAGCAGCATTTTGAATGATATATTCATATATTTGGTTAGTCAGTTCGTATAGTTCTTGGACGACAGTGAATGGTAACATTCCTTCTTTACTTATGAATTCTTTCAGTAATTCAATATTGAAGATATCATTATCAATAGTAGGTGATGTTGACACTAGTGATAGAGATGATTTACTTTTATGGCTGTTTCTCAGTTTCTTTAACTCGTGTCTTTGCTTCAATTCCGTTTCTGATAATTTTTGTTTGAGTCTTTCATTTTCAATAGCCATATCACCCAGTTGTTGATTCAATGACATCAATTCGTTTTGTAAATGTGTAGAATTGGTCTTTTTCGCACTTTTTGTTGGTGAATCAACTAAGATTGGCACCTGAAATTCTTGCCTTCCTGCATTAGTCGTCTTATTAATAATTACTGATATAGTTTTCTCAGTTAAAGGTGAATCTATGCCTATACTTAATGAAGAGTCCATCCCAACGTTTGATATGGAATTATTTTGAGGATCACTTATATCAGTTGTTTTAGAATTTATCGACAATAATTCACTATTCTTATTTCCAGGTGAGTTGATGATTTCTTTATTTGAAGATTCAACTGGAACAATCTTTACAGAATTTATACTTTCATTTGAAGAAGAAGAAGCGTTCCTGGCTATTAGTGTATTGTGTTTATCAGGTGATGAAGAGTCTTTGGAAGTATTTTGTTCGATTAGAGTAGTAACTGTTGTTGTAGAAGTAGCAACCGGGATACTATGTTCACTAGATGGGGGCTTAACTTCATCGACTGGATCTTGTTCTGTCAGATCATTTTTTTCTGATATCGTAAGTGAGACCAACTTTGAATTATCGAGTTCATTAGTACTATTCATCGGATTAACATCATCAGTTCTATTTTCAATATTATCTATGGTATCTTCGTTATTATCTGATTCATTATTCTCAGCATTTTTAGGATCAAATGCTTCATCCTCAGAAGAAGTCCAATCAATTGATGCCTTTTTCGGTATTATCAATGAAGGTTGAATATTATTCTGTTTTGGGCCTGGACTTATAGCGTTGTGTTCATTAGACATTATTAGTCGTGTTTTATTATTATCATTGATTCCATCATCAATAACAAGAGTTTGTGGTTTAATATCAGCTTCCTTATCTGTAAGATCTTTAATGTGCTTGAAATCATTTTGAACATCGCTATTTATGGGCTGTAATTTCGATTCATTTTCACTGCTCTTCTTCGTATCAACTGGTTCAACTTCATTCTCTTCATTTTTTGGACTAGACGTAAATTCAAGGTCAGTCTGATCGAGTTGATTTTCCTTTGAAACAGGCAGTTGATTATTTGACATTTTGGTGAAGTTTTTATCAAAATTTTCATTTGAGAAATTTAGGTCATCATCAATATCATTATTGATATTTTTCTTATTGTTGTTATCCTTTTCAAATTTATAGTCATTATTATTTTTATCTTGTTTATCAATGTTATAAATAAGATTTCCATATTTATGCGTCTCGTTTCCTGTGTTATTAGTGTTGATGTCCTTATTTGTAATAGTATCAGTTTTTGAGGAGTTTTCATCAATATAGTTATTGAAGTAACCTCTTCTTTCAATTTCATAGATGATATCATCAATTAAATCATTAAATCTAACTGTGGATAAATTCGATAGTTTTTGTCTTGCTTGATTTCTCTTTAAATGGAAATTTGATTTGGGTAAAAGGTAATCAGGTTTATTTTGTACTTCAGTGATTCTTCTATTTAATTCATCTGAGATATCGGTACATAGTTCAAAAAATTGAATATTTGATAATTTTAATAGTTTAGAACGAGCTTTCAACGCTCTCGGCGTCTTTGATCTATCAGGATGGTTAACACCGGTAATATTAAAATAATTTTTCAAATTTGAATAATATTGATTAATTTGTTTCTTATGGTTATCATTAAATTCAGTTATCATGTCTATAAATTGGTAAAGATTGGTGAATAAAGGTTGATGGTATTAAATATTATGAAGGGAATAAAAAGAACTTAAAAGTTAATGAAAAGAACGAAAAGGAGAATTTAAGATATATGGATGGGTTTCAGAAAAAAGATGGATTGAAAGGAAGAACTTATAAGATAGATATGACGTTTCTTGTAATATTGTGTATAATTGATTGAATAGATCGATTATGTTTATAATTCTTCGCTCCTCAAAATCTATGAAAAAAGAAGGCTTTTATTCTTAGGAAAATGCTAAAGAAAAATGTGAAATCCACTCTATAATTTGGTATTAACAGTCAGCTAACTACCAAATGAATGATATTGCTTATTTATTGTGTTATTTTGAGTCTAAATGATAGTCAATTGTTATGTAATCAAAGACCTATTCTAAAAAAACGGTAAACAATAAATAAAACAAAAAAAATATGCATCTCAAAGAACGAAAAGCAAAAAAAAAATAAACAAAACAAATTTTTTTTTATTTTGGGGCACGTGACGGCGGGAATGTTTGAAAAAACTCACAGCGGTTAATTTTTCTGTAAACGGAAATTGTAGCTGAGAGAATCAAATTTCGATGAGCATCTTGTTGAAAGTTTGGTATTGATTGCTTTGTTTTAAAGAATGTATGTTTGTGGATATCTTGTTCTAAATAAAAAAAAAGGTAGTTGTATGACATTTTCTGTTCAGGAAAATGGCAATAGAGTTATCCGGCAACCCAATATCCCTAATTTGAGGATAATAACAGAAGAAAAATGAATATAACAGAAAATTAAAGGAAGCTGAAACAACCAAAGGATTTAAACACAGAAACCCCTTAGGGGGGAAACTTAACAAGAGAAATCCACTAAAGAAAAAAACGGGAAAAAGAAAACCGAAATAAGAAGAAGAAGCAGAAAAAGAAACAAGAAAAAAACTGAGAAGTGAAAAACGCGTTATCGCGAAAAAATATTCAACGTGTGTTAAAATAAATCTATATTGAATAGTGCACAGTGGGTAATAATATATTGTACAGTATCAAAGACTATTGAAGAAATGAATGCAAATGATATGATTTTGAAAATAGCGAGAAATTTTCAAAAGAAGGCACAATATGAGAAATCTGCTGTATCATACAGTCAATTATTGAATAGTCAATTGTTTGATAAAGGAAATGATAAGATTGATTTAAGTAAAATTGAATTAGATATTTTACTTGAGTTTTTACAAGTTTTATATTTGTGGGGCAGGGAAAGTAATACTTTACTACCATCTGATGCAGATGAAGATGAAGATAGTGATGATGATGACAATCATGAAAATCAAATGGAATACGATGAAGAAGAAATAAATGAAAGTGAAGAAGAAGAAAATGGTGAAACAAAAGAAGATGAAACTAAAAATAATACAAAATATTTCCAATTTGGCCTAGAAGAAGAAGATATTGTTGAAATGAGTGGCGATGAAAAAGTGCAAAGTGATGAAGACGAAGAAGAAGAACACGAAGAAGAAGAAATGGATACACATAACTTGTCGTTATTTACACTTGGTAATATTGCTGAACTTTATGAAGATAAGAAATATATTTTTGATAATATCTTAATTGTGAGTAATGAATTGATAAATTATTGTATTCAAGAAACTTTGAAGTCTTCACAAAAGACAAATGTCAGTCTGAAATTAGCCGAATTGTTTTGTTTGAATGGTGATGTCAACCTTGAAATAGAGAATTTCACTGATTCCATTTTGAATTATAAAGAAGCGATAAAAATCTTACATGCTAGTTTATCCAAGCAACCGGAAAACATGGAAAAGATAGTTGACATACATTTGAAATTATGTGCCACCTACAAATGGATACCTGATTTGAAAGAAGAATTCTCAGATTGCCTACACAAGAGTATTGAATTGGTAGAGCAAAGAATCCAAACCAACCAGGAAGATTCTGCTTCGGATAAGAAAATTGTTCAAGAACTTAAAGAAGACCTGTTAGATTTGGAAGAATCACAGCAGGACATCAGACAGAAACACCCAGAATTCGACAGGGTACTCAAGAGAGCCCTGGGACAACTGACAACATTCGAGGAATCCGACTTACAACAGGGCCAAACCATTAACGACTTGTCCCGTTTGGTACAAAAGAAGAGAAAGAAGTAGCCATCCATGTAGACGTTCTTATGTATGTAACGCATTTTTGACAGTGAAAAGCCCGCACAACAAAGAAACTGGCAAAAGTCATCACGTGCAAGCGGAAGCAATTTTTTTTAGGGATTTTCCAATTTCATCGAACTTATTTTCATATTTAACTAACGCAATTGTAAAATTTCCCTGCTGGCCGCAACGATTACCAATCCTCAACAATTTCAAGACTGAATTCATTGTAAACGTGGTCACAAAGTTTTTTTCCTACTGATACAGCTTTGATTTGCCACTTTTTTACTTCTTTGGGTACTCATTTTTTCTAAAGATAAGTTGTCTCATTGTTGAACCGTTCCTACGTATTGTTAATTGCAAAAAGGACAAGAAGATAAAACAATATAAATAAATTTGTATTATTCATCAAATATGGCTGCTCCAAAACCTGCAACTCCAAATCCAATCAAGAAGAAACCTAAAACTGCCCTAGATAAACTTATTAAGTTATCTAGAAGTTTAGAATTTACTTGGTTCTTAGGCCATTTAGTGGTCTTACTATTCAGTTTACTATTTTTAGTTTCTTTCAAGACATCTGCTTATAGGATAATTTACTTGGGTGTCTTAAACTCATTCGGTATTATCATCTACCAACAACATATATTGAAAAGTATACCAAAAAACAAAGAAATTCACTCAATCTTAAATGATGAAAATTTCTCTTATTTTATCTTAGCTTTAATTTGGCTAGTGATGCCCGTGAACACTTTCTCAATTGTCCCATATTTGATTTTTGCTACTTTCCATGTCTTAAAATATTCACAAAATACACTTTTACCAACTGTGCTCAACTTCACTAAGGAAAATAGTAAGTACGTTAACATTATTTCCACTTTCACTGAACAATACAATGAAAAGTGTATGTTCTGGGTCGCTTCAAGTGAGTTATTTATCTTCATTATTAGTTTATTAAAGGCTTTAGCTTGGTACAAAAAATCATGGATCATTTTAGCTTTGTACTCTTTATTCATTAAAGTTAGATATGAAAATTCTAAATATTTAAGATTGGTTTGTGCTCAATGGAGAGTGAGAATGGATGGTATTATTAGCTTACCACAAATTCCACCACCTGTTAAGAAGGGTTATAACTTCTTAAAATTAAAACTAATTGAATTATCAGCTTTCCAATTAACAAAACCAAATATTGTACCAGCAACTTCAACTACTGAAAAGAAGAAATAGTCTTCTCCTTGAATGACTTTTTGGATGATTGTATTTTTCACCTTTTTTTTTCTTTATCAATCTCCTCTTTTGCTATACATCATAGTTATATTTACGTTTTACAAATCTTTTTTTTTTTAATCGATTTCTTATTTATATATAACTAATTAAATTATTAAATATAAGAAATACAATAATAACTAAACCTTTTTATATAAATTTCTTTCTTTTGAATATTATTTATTATTCATTAAACAATCACTCTACCTTTTTTTTGTATTTTTTGTAAATTATTTTCCCATAGATTGAATTAATTATTAGCAATTTTATCTTCACCCTCAAGTTATGTGCGAATATTATCATTTCGTTTCATTGTTGTCTTTTCTTTTTTTTTGTTGCTGTTTTTAAAGATTAAAATAATAACATATTACTTTTATAACATCATCTATACCTCTTGTATTCCACAATCAATAATCAAGTGCTTCAGTTTCCTTACATTTATCTGTACTTGTCAATGTATTCTTCATTGGTTTGAAACTCTGTGATTTGAATGAATAAATTCTTCCCTTTGTCCCACTTGGGGAAACCATAGGAGCAAAATTTCTTGGAATACTGGCATTGTTGTTACTATTCGTAGTGTTATTATTATTAATTGGTGCAAAATTATTCGGAGTTATGCTGAAACCTGGATCTTGATGGTGTGGATTCATTGGAACATTACGATCATGAGTTATTTGTTGATTTGGTGGTACTATAGGTTGATTACGTGACATTGGATTTGGTGGCATTGGGTAATACATATAATATGGTTGATGACCATCGGTTTGTGATAGATGTGGTGGTGGTGGTGGTGGTGCCATTTGATATGGCATTGGTGAATAATAAAATTGTGGTGGATAATAATATGAATTTGATGGTTGCGTATATTTACTCTTAATATTGCTGCCAGCAGATGACATATTATAATTTGTCATCGATGGTCCACTTGTAACATATGACATTTCCATATTATCATATTCACTATCTTCATTTTGGATATCACTGTCATCTTCATCTCCCTCTTGGTCAGAATCTGATTTCTTTCCTTCTTCAGTATCCCTCTGTGCATCTTCATCTTCATCCATTTTATCAGAATAATATTCCTCATGCTCATTCTCGTCCACTTCATGGAAAGTACTATGCTGTAGTAAATTTGGTGGAGGTGGCAAGTGTGAAGGTAGAGGTTGTGGTAAAGCCCAGTTTGGATTAGGGCATGAATTGTGTCTATATGTTCTTGTTCCACCCATATAATTTTGAAAAGCCATTGCAGGTGGAATATAATTGGGTGTGAATGTTGGTACAGCTCCATCGTGTGATCTTCTTCTGTAAATATTAATTGGTGGTGGAGCTAAATTCAATTGTGGCCCCATGTAAGAAGTATTGATTGAATCATTAATTTTGTCCTTGTTAAGATCTATATTGAGTGAAGTACTATTGCTACTATGGGAAAATCCATCATGTCTTTTGTCTCGTCTCACATAAACATTGTTGATATTAATTTCCTTATACTGAACATGGATTGTTTTGTTCAAAAAAATTGAATGGTTTTCCTTCTCCAAAGCTGCTGCAGCAGCCATTTCGTCATCGAATTCAATAAATGCGAATACATTGTTTGGTTTATGAATGACCTTACAGTCTAATATTTTCCCATAAACACCAAAATGTTCAGCTAAATTCTCACTATTTGTGTCATCATGTAATTGACCAATAAATATTGACCTCTTATCGATACTAATTTTGGATGGTTCTGTGGAATTAGGAATCTTAAAGGAACTAATATCAACCACCTTGCTTGTACTACCAGAACTTAGAGGACTTTCGATGAAACTCTTGATCTTACCATTTATTTTATCATAGTTCAATAAGTTGAAATTTTCGGGCACTTTTACATTTTGTGCCCATTGTACGTTCCAATTGAGTTCTGTTTTGATATTAGCAAATGCTCTAATGGCATCATCTCTATAAGCGAATTGAATAAACCAAGATTTAGCTTCAACATCTGGAAACTTATGCTGGATGACACTAACATCTTTGATGTCATGGGTTCCAGGTACGATCTGTTCTAATTCACCGAATTTGTTACAGAAATTTTCAACGTCAATAAACAATTTGTTGGATTCACTTGAAATGAATAAGGTTCTATTTACTTTTGCTGCTTCGCATCTGATAATACGACCATCTAATCTTGAACCATGCGCAGCGCTTAAGGCCAATTGAGCATCTTGTAAATTAGTATATTGAACAAATGCGTAAGGTCTATTTTGTTGGTCACGTAAAACTTTAACACCATTCAGTTCACCGTATCTTTTGAATTTTTTAGTCACAGAGATACATAGTTCATCATCAGTTAAGGTTGATGCTAAACTTGCTACAAAGACACATGCTGCTGGTCTACCTTTAAAATCATACTTCCTGCTAGATGAATTTTTGGTGTCAGAGTTGATTGTCCCATTATCGGTAGTCAAGCCTCTCAAATTAACAGCATAGGCTGTAGATTCATCATCCACCTTAGTTTCTTTATCAGACGAATTCTTGGAAGTCATGTCATCGTCATTAGTTGTAGTTTCGTTTTCATTTTCTTCATTTTCTTCATCTTCATCATCATAAGACGAAGTCTCCGTTTCATCATCAGAACCATCGGAGGACAACTCTTGTGGCAGTAATTGATTTATATGTTCATTGATTAAGCAATCATTACTTTCTTTTAGCTTCAAATTAACTAAACTCTCTTGAATGTTCTCTAACTCAACTTCTTGGTTAACCATTGCTTTTATTCTATTAAGCTAATTTTATTAGTCTTTAAAAAGGTAATTATTTATTGAAGCAAAAACCCAAACGAAGATTATTGCTATCCGATAATTTTAAGGGAAATACTTTAATTTAAACTTTTCCTATGTTTTGAATAACAGTCACGTACTTATATTGCCCAATCAAGTAATGCAATAAAAAAATTAAAGTTTTTTGATTTTTTTTTTTGATGTTCTTGCTTTTTAAGGGGCGCTAGTCGCTTATTGAGTATTATTGCCGAAATTGAAAACTTGATAGATAAAAAAATGATCTAGTGATAGAACAATTGAAGCTTAAAAAACAGGTAGTTTTAGTTTCGTGTAATTGGGGTTGAAGAGAGTATATATAAAATATATATGAATGAACAGATAATAACTTGTATGTTATGATTTATCTCAACTATATTATGGTAATAGGTAATAATACAAGGAAAGTATGAAAGAAATTGTAAACTAACTCTGAAAAGTGAGACGAGAGAAATCAGAATATTTCCAAAAAAACAAAATCTTGATCTCCTTTTATATTTTTCTGGTTTTTTGGGCGGCTAATTCAAGAAAAAAATACAAAATAGAGATAATAGCCGATTGGGCCGCCAGTATTGAAGAGTTAATGTTTAAAATTCATTAATTTTTCCTTATGGACTAAGTAACACTTTAAAGATAATTGTATACATGTAATAAAACTTTAAAAACTGTACAATTTATATATATATTCATATATAGATATATATATGTCTATTTCATTGTATCTGCATAGATATATGCTTAATGTTTAGTAAATAACATAGATGCACGCTATGAATGTCATACCACTTAAGATTGCAAAGACAAAGCAAATATTACATAAACCAGGTCTTGTATTGAATGGTGGTCTTTTACTGAAATAAGCGGTTGGAATCTGGGTCATTTGGAAAAGAAACATAAATGGTCTTACTTTCTTGAAGATAACAAACAATGAAATCTCATGCAAGATGGAACTTAGGATGAAGGTGTAAAGCGTGGCTTGGGCTGAAGTTAATCTAAAATGGTTCATTAAACTGTGGAAAACATGTCTTAAAAGCCATTTATGAACAGGAACATTCCATAATCTTGACCATTCAGCAAATGTGGTGCAATTCCACCAATCACCGTAAAAATAACGATCAGCAAAGCATGTTAGTTCAGCAACACAATTCAAGAATGCATCCCAAATGAAATAGAAGGTTAACATGAACATCACCGAAAACCCAGGGATAATTTCGGTGACTAAATAAAGCCATTCTACTGTACTGGTCCAGAAATCAGGCCATGGATGTTCAGCTAAACGAATAACACGGATGCAAGTTGGATAAAGGTAAACTTGAGCTGTTAAAATCATTAAACAAAGGGAACCGAAGCAAGCACAAAACTTTTCTCCAACATACCCCCATCTTATCTTATTTGTCCTGGGATAGTCTATTTGATATACTAAAGTGGGGAACATATTAAACATGAAATAATTTTTGAAACCAATGTTGTCTGGGAAATGCGTTTCACAAGATTGGGTGGACAATTCATAATTACAAAATTCCTCACTCTTTTTCAAGGTGTTAATGATTTCTGGACTAGAAATGTGTTGATACTTTTTCAATGCAGTTTTCGAATAATGTAATTCTCTTTTTATATTCCATAAATAGCCATTAAAAAAGGAAAAAGAATGCATTTTCATAACAAATACCATTGAATGTAGGAAAAAGAAGATTCTTGAGATCCAATTCAATTCGAAAACAACAATTGGAAGATAATTAGCTGTAAACGCAAAAAGTAACTCATAACTAAAAACAATATATCTTCCCACTGGATCCCAATTAAAGAAGTTCCATTTAACTAAATACTGTATGATTACCACAAAGAATGTAGAGATAAATAGGAGCGCATCAAGAGCAAAAACAAGATCTAGTCTTTCTAACAATAAATTCAAAACTTCAATATGTGACAAATCCCCATCATTTTCAATGTAATAATCTACAATATTCCTAAATGATACCCAACCTACAATGAACCAAAAAATAATATACAACCCAGAGAAATCATGCTTTAGTGTATCTAACGTCTTTATATTAGGATTCTTTAAAGTTCTATTTATCTTTTCAAACTCTTTCATCTGCTTTTCAATTATAGGACCATTGAAAGTATTGATATACGGTTGAGAAACAACTTGATCGAAAACGGTGGCTCTATTACCGAAATCTACATCTCCAAAAAATGATATCGTTTTATTTACACCTGGACGGTACCTTCTTTCTTGAATTTGACTTAATTTCTTAATCCATGTTTTGAAAATCTCATCCTTTACTTCCTGTTCAACTGATGCATTAGACAAGACTTTAGTTAACTCTTCCTCGTTGAGAAGCTCATCTGAGGATTGTACTACAATTCTACCCGAATCTTCTGCTTCTAGACCTGGAACTGGTTTATCATATACAATCGATCTACGTTTCGATTTATTGTCAGTGGAATTCAAGTTTTGAATTCTAATAAACTCTTTGTCTTCAAGCAATTGTGTATCACCAGCCATAGTTGATAGTGGGCTATTGTATCTTAGCAATTATGTTTAACAGCAAGATAATCAACTTTATATATAGGGGTATGGATGAGCTGATCATAAACAAAAAAAGAGAAAAATATCACAAAAAAATATCATGAAGTGAAAATTATAAAATCGAATTTATTTTAAGTGAATTTTAGTATATATATGAAGTATATGAATGATGTCTAAGTCAATTCCGACTTCTAATGTCTGATTTGAATTTACTTCAAAGTATTATGGAGTTACTAATTAGTCTACATCCATCTGCATATCATCATCATCGAACTCGTCCAAATCATCATCGATATTTTTTATTCTGGATTCGTGATTGGCTACCACTTCTAATCCTTCCTCTTCATCCTCATTCAAACCGGTACCTCTTGGTTTACCTGGCTTTAAAATCACCTTTACAGTTTCCTTGTCCCTAATTTCGCCCTTAAGGATTCTCAGGGCCATCTTATTCAAAATTTCTGATTGAATTAATCTATTTAGTGGTCTTGCACCCATATCATCAGAATAACCGTAACGTGTTAAGAAATCCTTAGCTTCAGGAGATACATCTAATTTGTAATGCTTGTCATTATCATAAAATCTCTTTTCAATTTCTTTAATTCTGATATCCACAATCTTGTGAATTGCCTTACGTGATAGTTTATTGAATACCACGATACTAGAGATTCTGTTTAGGAATTCAGGTCTGAAATGTTGCTTTACAGCTGACATAACCAGCTGCTTGGTTTCATCCTTGATCTTAGAACCTTCTTGTTGATTAATAAATGTAGCCCCTAAATTGGAAGTCATAATGACTATACAATTGGAGCAATCAATTGTCTTACCTTGACCAGATGTAATTCTACCATCATCCAGCATTTGTAACATGATTGTTAGTACGTCTGGATGTGCTTTTTCAACTTCATCAAATAGCAACACGGAATATGGTTTATATTGCAATTGGTTTGTTAAAAACCCACCTTCATCATAACCAACATAACCAGCAGAAGTACCTAGTAACTTAGAAACAGAATATTTTTCACTTAATTCTGAACAATCAACTCTGATCATCATATCTTTATCATTGAACAAAAATCCAGCTATCATTTTAGCTAATTCTGTCTTACCACTACCGGATAAACCTAAGAATAAAAAAGAAGCAGGCTGTCTTGGATTTGATAATCCTGATCTGGATAGTCTAACAGCATTAGATACAGCCTTAATTGCCTCCATTTGACCAACAACTTCACTAGATAGCTCCTTTTCCATGTGAATTAATTTCTCATTCTCTGATTCGGATAACTTCTTAACTGGGATACCTGTTAACCTGGCAGCAGTTTCTGCAATAACTTCGGAGTCCACAACATTTGAAACCATTGAATTAGAACCAATCTTGGCGGCTTCATCTGCAACTTTTTGTTCCAGCTCTGCAATACGTCTTTTGATATCAGGAATAGCAAAATATCTTAAATCAGCAGCTGTAGCTGTATCATACCTACGATCTGCATCGGCAGCTTTATTTTCTAATTCGTCTAATTTCTTCTTAGCTTCAGTTAACTCTTCATGACCATGCTTTTCTTCATTATAACGTTGCTTTAATGGAGCTAATTCTTCTTCTAATGAAGCCTCCATTTGTCTAACTTTCTTTAACCTTTCTTTAGTTGTGGAATCAGCATCCTTATCTCTCTCTAAAGCTTTAATTTCAACTTTCAATAATTGTAGTTGACGCTCTTTTGAATCTAATTCTTCTGGTTTCGAATCTCTAGCAACAGCTACACCAGCACATGAAATATCCACTAAATCCAACGCGGAATCAGGTAATCTTCTGTATGGTAAATAACGCTTGGCTAATTGAGTTGCAGTCACTAAAGCACTATCCAAGATTCTAACACCGTGATGAATTTCATACTTCTGTTGTAAACCTCTTAATATAGCAACCGTTTGTCTAAGTGTGGGTTCAGAGACTTCAATTTTTTGGAATCTTCTTTCAAATGCACCATCTTTTTCAACAATGGATCTATATTCATTATTAGTAGTGGCACCGATGACTTTTAAGCCACCTCTAGACAAAGCTGGTTTTAAGATATTAGCTGCATCATCTTTACCATCACCCATAAGCATATGAATTTCATCAATGAAAAGAATGATCAATGTTTTGGATTGTTCAATTTCCTTCAATACACCTTTCAATCTCTCTTCAAAATCACCTTGGTATTTAGCACCAGCTTTCAAAGCAGCTAGATCCAAACTGTATAGTTTACTACCTTGCAAAGTTGTGACAACATCATTATCAACAATTCTCAAGGCAATACCTTCAATGATACTGGTCTTACCAATACCTGGTTCACCAATTAAACATGGATTTGATTTAATTCTTCTTGCTAAAACTCTAATTGTTGACCTAATTTCTTCTTCACGACCAATAACTGGATCTAATTTACCTGTACGAGCTAATTCTGTCATATCAATAGCATATTTACTTAAATATTCTAATGGTGTATTAGTATCAGCACCACGTGAATCTATTTTTTGATTACCTCTTAATTTCAAAGCTTGTTGCTTTATTGCTTCGATATCTACAGCAGCTTCTTTAAAAATAGATTGAATTGATGAATCCTTGAATAGGGCAAAAAGTATATGATCTTGAGCAATGAATGAATCCTTTTGTTGCTTTTCAATCTTCTGAGCTTCTTGCATCACTTGACCAAATGAATAACTTGGTGAAACTTGTTGTGGTGCTGGATGTTGTTGTGGTATCCTCACAAGGTGTTTGTTAACTAATCTTTTGAAGGCATCATAATCATAGCGTGCGTTATCAAATAAATTCTGTAGATAAGCTACCGAACCATCTTCTGGTGTCTCCACAAAAGATGCTAAAATATGAATTGGTTGTAATTGTGGATGTTGATGATCTTCGGCCAATTTTTGAGCAATCGTCAATAACGTGATTGCTTTCTCTGTGAATTGTGTTTCGTCGTTCATTTGTGTAAACTTGTAACTTCAAACTGTTTGAATTATGTATATTCTATAAGCTTTGTTTGATTTATATGTTTGTTCTATTGTGAATGGAAACTATACGTTGTTGTAGACAATAACCCCTTATATATCAATGTCTAGGATGATACAACCTGAAGGTGCTACAGGGAGTAAAAGCATCATTTGACACATGAGAGAAATTTCCAGATTAGGAACAAATAAGATCACTTGCCAGAATGTTCTAGAACAATAGAAACTGGAAAACTCTGGGAGGTACCAGTACTACATAGAATGTTATATACATATTCTAAATGGAATCTCTGCACAAAACCTATCACTGTGTATGTGGGTAGCCAAGAACAAACGGAGTCAGTGTTCTTCTTAGCTTGAAATAATAACCTTTTCTTCGTACTTTTCAAAATGCATGCGGGTTTTTCTTATAGAATAAATAAATAAATAAATAAATAAATAAATAAATAAATAAATAAATAAATAAATAAATAAATAAATAAATAAAT
>PPXN03000080.1:0-42819 GCA_003708445.3 Grigorovia transvaalensis
CACACTTAATAAAGAATGTTTCTCAGCTGTGGCCATTGTAAATGCATTGGCAACTATGTATCACTTTATGGCCTAATATAATTTATCATATTTTTTGTTAGAAAGTACAAATGCAATAAAAACCTCATTCTTCCATATTTTTCAAGTGAACAGTGAAGTTCATAGATACAGGTTCATGTATTCATTTTTCCATGAGAACTGAATATAAAAAGCTTCTATCATCAGTACAAAAAGCAATACCTCTGAGTCCTTGTGGTTGCACCTCCTTTGCTTGTAGCAGCAGGGGAAACAAAAGCTAAAAACGATCTCAAATATATCTTAAATGTGTAATCAATATCAATTTAGAATCTTTTCCTTATTATCTAGTAACGCCAGTTCAATATCATCCAATGTTTCAGTTATCAATTAATTTCATTCATCCACAAATTTATCAATATCAATTCAAAAGCAACTGTCCCTGCTCCCCCCTCGAAAGAAAAATTTTGAAGCATGACTAATGAAACTAATCCATTTATTACATGCTTCGGCAGAAGCTTATTACCGTAAAAAAAACACTGCATTCAAAGTACCACAAAAGTCTCACTATTTCTTTATTTTATTCAACAATGTTTTCTTGGTCTATTGCAGTATGTTGTCACAGATAAGGTAACTTTGAATTATCAATATTCTCGTGTAATAAGTTCAATGCCTATAGTAACTCTTGATTTACTAATTAAAAGAGATTAAGTACACAAAAAGTGGTAAGAAAATAATTGGAAATAATTGTGAAAAACATTCGCCTTTCAAATTAAAATAATTAAAAAATTTGGTTTTGTGACGCAAAAAAACGGTTACTGACAGAACGCTTATTGTTAATAAAAAAGTTTATCGGTGTCGATACGCATTTACATGGTTAACTAGTCACACGGCGATCTAATTCGAAGAAAAGGCAAATTTTTCTTGAATAAAGATAAAGTTCTAACAAATTCTGAAAGAGACTGACAGTAACTGCCGTACATTTAAGCCTTGTAGATGACATAGTGGATGCAATTAATTTTCAAAATCATTGTACTTCTTGCAAAGAGAATCTTGGTCTTCTAAAGGTTGGTTTATAGGTTTGTATTTCTAAGTGGTATTTAATTTTAGGTGGTGCTTGTTATATTAAGGTCAGTATTTAATAAGACACAACACGACGTTATGTTATTTGTTTCATTTATACGGAATCTATACACCGGTTTGTCTACTTTGGTTTACTTTGCCGTTCCATATCCTGCACTCATTCAAAAAGAATATTTCAATATTTCCCTTTGTGTTCGCCACTTGCCGCTAAGTTATTGAAATTTGCCACCCCAAAACACACTCACACATTCAACCCTCACAGCAATGAACCCTCATTGGCGATTGAACTCTCAAAAAATAATGAAACTCCTATTTGGAGTTTTCAAAATTCCATACAATAACAGAACCACGTGTTCGGAGTTTTTCACAGGATGTGTATCTTGGCAGGAATTGGTGTTGCAAGTTTCAGTTTTTGTGAGTGGTTCTGTTCGAATTTTTGCGAGAAAATTGTCTTTTCAACAAGCACAGAAAGGTGAATGTTTTTCCATTATTTTGTAATTTCTCTTAGAGAAACGCGTAGAAAAGCCAAAAATTTAGTCACGTGCTTGCATACCCATACGGGCGAGAATATTTTGCAGAAGTTAGGATATGTTGGAACTGTATTATCATGTATGGAAACTTTCAAGACTGATTTTTGTCAGAAATGATTATATCGGATTATCATTCTTGCAGACAATGCCTCTGATAATATAGTTAACATCAATCCTAGATAATAAGGACTTTCTGAATGACACTATCGAAAGCATATATTTTTATGAGAGATTATCACAGCACCCTAGTAACCCATTTCAAAGTCGTATAGTATCTGGTTACAGTTTTTATTCAATTGCTCAATCACAATTTAGGAAGTACTCTTTAGCAAAATTATCTGACCTTGATGCACGAAAGCAAAGTATAATCTCAATTGAATCAAATTATGGAAAAAGATTATCTTTAGGAAATAAATCTGACAATATCATACGATGAACAGACTCTTTTAGCTTTCATCAGTTTCAAAAATTTGGCATTGAATCATTTAAATCATCATCTATCTTAATATCTTGTAGGTAATGCTTGTTTTTATTCTTTAACAAGAAATTTCATTTTTTCATAGAAGCATTATCAAACTTTATGTTATCTTTCAAGACTATATCCTTTTGTAATTCTTTCCTCATTGCATCTATATATTTGGAGTTAACATTTGAAGGCTCATAAAATGTGTGATCCACTTGTATAGCACTATTTGCAATCTTAACACCACTGAGATTTCCACTGTTAAGATGGTAGCTATTTGATCTTCATACTTCAATATGCAAGTTCACGAGACTCATCACTAATTTATCTCGTAGCAAATAAAAAGTCTTCTGGTACACCATATTGCGAAAAAATTCTTAAAATCTCAGTCTTAGCTATGTCTTAATCAAGGCCTCCGATACATATATAGGCTTGATCCTTATATTCATTTATTCCATGATAACAAACGTATCAATATACCATTCACCAATTCAGCATCGTTTATATTTTGTATTCTTTTTAGATTTCCTTTTATATAAAATTTGATTTTTTTGTGGATCTGATTAAAATAGCATGAAATATTAACGTTAAAATTTAAAATAAAAAATCAACTGTGGCCATAACTTTTGATAAAAAGAGATGTTACACGGTGGTGTTGAGATGAAAGACCTCAGGTGAAAATGTTGGGCTAATGATGTAACAGTAATCAGTTATTATATCAGTAATCATGTAGTATTACGTGATATAGACTTATTGATTATGTAAAACACATTTATTACTTATAAATGTTAAACATCATCTTCGTGGTTATATAAAGTAATACACAAAATCAAAGAAAGATAAAATACCTTGAAGAATATTTTATCTTCTCAGACATCATCATCCATGTGTGGTAAATCTCAACATGTGCACATTGCTTACAAATTCAGTGAAAGTTTGCTTTTCTCAGCTGTGGTCATTGCAAAAGCATTGTGCAACCATGTCTCCCATTATGAGCTAATATAAAATTGACATATTTCGAAAAGACTAAACGATTATATATCAGCCCATCAAGTGATACATAAATACACAATAATATCGTAATGACCTCAATTCTTTCAATTCGTAAATAACTTTCAAACAAAATTCATGTATCTGACTCTTCACCAACATTACATTCAAATTTGAAAATATCATGATTGAAATCTGATGATGAAGAATTTTTACACATTTGAATTACCATTTAAGCAATAATTAAGGGACGAATTTGATATATCTGAACAGAGTATTAACTTGAAAATAATACCAGAATTATCAGTAATATCATGGAAACTTATAACTGATGTTTTATCCTAACAACGTGGTGATACATTGATATTAATATTACTACATGATTTTGATATTGGACCATCATTACTATCAATTGAAATACTTGCACTAATATTTGTGTTTGAGCTATGCAATACCGTTTGTTTACAGTTCCTTGTTACTTAAGAAAAGGAGCTTTCAGTGGTTTCATTTATATATGAGTATTGTATATCATTCCATGAGCAAATATAATCGCGTAATCTGCAGCAAAATATATATCTCAAATAATATCAACCTCAACAACAAAAAAAAAAGATTGATTCTACGATTCGTCGTGAAGTGAAAAAAGTTTCAATTCAATAGTATCTCGTTATCATTAATATATTTTCAGAACTTAAGTGAAAATCTTATTGTATATTGTTCCACTATATATAATCCTTATAGGTGCTGTCGTCTGGGTGGATAAAGATTATCTGAGTGAGGAAAACAAGACAGTCTCAACAGTGCATATCATCGCTTCGATTAAATTTTCATAAGGTATGAACACTGCAAGCATTCCTCGTTCCCTCTCCAGTTCCAACATCTGCACAATAAGAACCGGAATATTTTGCACTAAATTTTGCTTGGCATTTTGAGAAAAAGAAAAGAGAAGTGGTCACTAAAAACGAAGTGCATTTTCAGTCCATCAAGTTCCAATGTAATTTTTTTCATTGCGATGTTTCTTTTCAGTATTGATTAATAAATTTGACATTTTCAGTAACTACGGCAATAGTGAATGGCAACTTTGACGTCTAATATTATTCAGTGTAAAAGCATCTCGTTTACATCATATCGACTAATATATACTGGTCCATCATTCAAAAGCATAGTTTTATTTCATCTAGACTGTATCCTAGGCAATTATTCTAAATAATTCATCCATTACTAACTTAGAAGTTCCTCAAATTTAAATAGTTATACTACAATGGTACTAATTAATGGTATTAAATATGCGTGTGAGCGTTGTATTAGAGGCCATAGAGTAACCACATGCAATCATACAGATCAACCATTGATGATGATCAAACCGAAAGGTAGACCTTCAACAACATGTGCATATTGTAAAGAGTTAAAGAAAAATAAATCAGCGAAACCTTCTGGTACATGTACGTGTGGTCGTCAAGAAAAGAAAAGACAAGCACAAAGGGCAAAAGAGGAAGCGCGATTAAAAGCAAAAGAATTAGCTGCTCAAAATTGTACTTGTTCTACAGATGTCATCTGCAAAGTTCATAATAATAGACGACAAAATCGTAAAAGTAATAAAAATAACAGTGCGATCAATTCGTTGCATAGAAAGGGTAAATTGAATCAATCATTTGAAAGAATCGCATCTTCGACATCATTGGACAGTCAGTTTTTTTCAAATCAAAGTGTAAAGAGTGATTCATCTGCATTTTTAGGGAGTACATTTCTTGATAGTGATACCAATTCTGGTAAAATATCAAAAGATTATCATCATGTTCCATCATTAGCCTCCATATCTTCTTTGCAATCCTCACATTCAATAGATCAGAATTTTGTCTCGCCGACCAATCAGCCATTAACTTCGATGCAGTTCAATTTTACTGAAAATTCTATGCCTACTATGCCATCAAGTACCAATAGAGCTAAATTTACAATGAATGGGTTTGAACAAGAAATAACTAATGGTCAAGAGAAAGTAGACTCAAATTCTGGTTTCATGATGAACAATGTCCACATAAGTCCTAATTTGGAAAGTAATAGAGGGATAGATTTAAGTAATGAGAATAACTCTATTAATAATCGTCTGTCCTATCCGAAAGATTTGGTTGGTCAGCAAAAGAATTCACAAATTTCGAAGTTTAATATTGGTGAAGTTGCAGTCCCATTGGAAGAATACATTCCACCCAATATAAATGGCATTGGGAAAATCAATGATGTCAATTCTTGGTCCTTAGAAGAGCATTCAAATTCGCCAATCAACCCACTTGCACCTAAAGACTCCAAAGAAAGTAACAGTTCCAGCTCGAAGCCTGGTTATTCTTCGATAAATAACAATTTAACTTCAAATGGTTTATTAGATATGTTTTCTGATTCATCATCTATATCTACGTTATCTAGAGCCAATTTACTGTTACAAGAGAAAAGTGAGAAGAATACTACTGCTTTGCATTCATGGAATGATAAGAGAGACACAGTTTTCAGCACAAAGGGTAATAAATCAAAATATCATTGCAACAAAGACAATGAAAGCGTAGCAAGTGTTGAAGTCTTATCTTTGATGCCAAGTTTTATGGATATACCGGAATATGATGTTAGCAATAGGAGAGATTTAGAAAGTCCATCCATAATACGTTCTCAAAATGTTACAAGACGTCGGTCATCTAGCATAGACAAAGATCACAAATACTACAAAAGTTCTCCAGGTAGAACGATTAATCCTGCAATTGTAAATAATGTTGATGACAGCATAAGCCTGATTTCATATCAGGCTTTTGATGCACAAAACAACCAAACGGAACCACATCATAACGAATATTTCAATTCTAGACCCGTCACCGGTAATAATAATTTGGTCTCACCAAATGATACATCCGGATGTGTGAGGAACAATAGTACCACTATAAATGGTAATGTCGCTCTAAAAAACGAAAAAGATAATAAATATAATCCTGTAAGCTCAAATACTGATAGCAACTATGACGCTGAAAATAGCAATCTTCTCATTGACGAATCTAAATTATCGCCGACATTAACTGGTCAAATGACTTCTCCGCCAACTGAGTTCCTTTTTGATAAGGGTTTCACGGAGCTAGATAACTTCTTGTCTTCTCTATAAAATTATAGATGAGAGTTTCCAACACATATACATAGTATATATATAATACGTAATTATTCATAAACTTAGTGCCTGCATTTAATATTCCATGTTTGTTATCAATTATCTGAAGTTTCTCTTATTTTGAGATATGATTCTTCGTTCTAGAGATTGAAGCAAGCAAAATTGTTTAAAAGTTTGAAGTCTCAGAATTTTGAACAACCAATTTCTATAATTAGGAAAGAATAGATATGTTCATCATAATATGTATCAGGATATATAGAAAATCTTTCTATAGTTTGACGAATTCTGATAAATGCATACTTTTGGGTATAATGCAGAGGGCAAATTGATCAAAAATTTCCATTTTCGCGTATTCATGTACTTTCAGCGTGATAAATAGAGGTGATTGATAGTCATACATATTCACTAAAAAGCTTTTCAATTCACAATAATATCATCATTATGGTCACATTTCATGTCAATCGAACTTTCACACTTACTATCAGGGCATTGTTCATCTGTAGTGGGTAAATTATATTTATGAATTAAGAAAAACTAAAACTCATCGATTTTTTTCTTTTTTTTTTGTGTAACGCCTGGACTGACGAAGAAATAATCTTATTTGTGAAAGTTGAACTAGAAGTTTTCTTTATCAACAATGGGAATATTCACCAACTTTTTCAAGTCAAAACCAGCTGCTTCACAGATTATTGAAACTGGTAATAAGTATGGTAAGCTAAGTAAAGATCAATTGATTGAAAAATTGCTACAGTTGGAAAAAAAAAAAAAAAAGCTTAATGAGCAATTGAAGGAAAGTGAGATCTTGTCTAAGAAGAGGAAAAGATCAGATGAAATTTCTATTAATAAAAAGAAAAGTAAAAAGCAATTTGATTTTTCTAAATATGAAACTAGGTTCATTGCGTTGAAGTTTGCTTATCTAGGTTGGAATTATAATGGTCTCGCAGTGCAAAAAGAACCGACACCTTTACCCACGGTAGAGGGAAAAATGCTTGAAGCACTTTACAAATGTAAAATGATACCGTCTTTAGTTCCACAGGAATGTAATTTCAGCAGATGTGGAAGAACAGATAAAGGTGTCAGTGCTATGAATCAAGTCATTTCTCTGAGAGTACGTTCAAATTTGAGTAAGATGGAGCAAATGGATTCTGCAAATGATTCAAAAGAAATTCCTTATATCCATATTTTGAACCAACTTTTACCTGAGGATATTAGAGTATCAGCAATCTGCTTAAGGCCTCCAAAAAACTTCAATGCGCGTTTTAGTTGTATTTCACGTCATTATAGATATCTTTTCAATAAAAAAGGTTTGAATATTGATAAGATGCAGTCAGCTGCCAAATTATTTGAAGGCGAGCATGATTTTAGAAACTTTTGCAAACTTGATGGTTCAAAACAAATTACGAATTATAACAGAAATATTTTGAAGAGTGAAATTCTTCAAGTTGAAAATGATATTTACTGTTTCAACTTAATTGGGTCTGCCTTCCTTTGGCATCAAGTCCGTTGTATGATGGCAAATCTCTTTTTAGTGGGTCAAGAACTGGAAGAGGTCGATTTAATCACCACGATGTTAGATATCGAGAAAACACCAAGAAAACCAGTTTACGAAATGGCAAGTGATGTCCCTTTAATTCTTTATGACTGTATATTTCCAGAGATGGAATGGATATCAATTGATGTAGACAATGTGAAATTTTTAAGATACAGTAAAGCTATTAATGCATTGGCATTTGATTATCAGTTAAAAAGTACAATAAGTTCAATTTTCAAAGATACTTTACCGGCCAATGAAACTCAAAGGGATGGAAAAATTGTAGTTAATTTGGGTGATGGTAAGGGCTTAGTTCAAGGCCATTACAAAAAAATGTGTAGTCGTGATGTAATGGCTCCAGTGGATGAAGTTAATGCAAAATATGCAAAAAGAAAGAATCTTAAATAATCCAATTATGTAGTTATATGTATACTAAAAATTCTGTTCAAAACTATATGTTTTATTAATCCATGATGGGTCCCAATATAATGTCTCAATATCCTGTTGATCGACCCATAGTAAACCATTCGTTACCATTTCATTCAGAGCGGATGTACGTCTAATTTTGTTCCAATTCAAATTAGCTTTGAGGATACAATTTGAGACGTACCCAAGTATGGAACAACATTCCAAAATTTTTGTCTGGTCGTTAGTTAATTCATTGGGTATACTTCTTAATATTTTCTGATTTTTTATTTCTATTATTTCAAAACCACCATCTAAAGTACGCAACATGTCGATGATCTCCAGTAGTTGCTTTTCAGTAATTTTCCATTTTTTAAAGTAAACATTTTGTAATTCACTGACTGGTATAAGGCCACCATTAATGTCTTTGGTGTTCCTACAAATCTGTATTATTCTTAAACACATCTCGTAGTTGAAATCATTAACAGTAAATAGATGTTTATCCCGATCTATAAACAAATTTAGAGGATCAATTCCAATATTATTACACATTATCATAAATTTTGATCTAAATTCTGGATTTGATCTGATTTCATCATTATGCAACCGTGCAAATTCAATTAGCTTTTCCTGAAAGGCTTTCAATTGTTGATCTAATTCATCATTTTGTTGTTCAAATTCTTTTATGGTATGCTTAATTTTATTCTTTTCAAAGGCCGAAACACCGAATTTTTTCATTTCATTCGCCTCAATCTGGGTTTTTACAAAGTTAGTTAGCTTATAAGGTTCAGATAAATCTACAATAATTCGAAAAAAAAAAAAAAATAATAACGAAAAAGATAACTATATGAGAGTATTTTTTAACCAAAACAAATTCGAGTCATTATGGACTCATTAAAGCCAGAAACGTGGACATCTTCGTTAACTGAGTCCCTGAAAATCACTATAGTTGATAATTCAAATGAAAAGGCTCAACAATTTTCACCTGAGTTCACGTATCCAATATTTGGTGATGATGAGATTATTTATGGATTTAAAGACTTAGTAATTTATTTAGTTTTTGACTCTGTTACCTTTAAACCATTTTTGAATGTCAAATTTAGTGAAAAGCTTGATGAAGTTGAAAAATCTACCATTCAAGATAAATTGATAAATTATTTACCAGAAAATGATTATATACTAAAAGATGAATTGAAATGGAATATTGAATGTGAAAAGGAAAGAGAAACATATAAATTACCATCCGATGCATTCAACATTAGTGAATATGTTTTGAATGAAACTGTTGATGTCGATGGGAAAGAGACTACAGAAGAAGTTAAGTATTCCATTTTCAAAACATCTATAAAATATAATTTAACATTGCATCGCCGATTACAAATATTTAACGTTTTTTTTATTGAAGGAGCATCATATATTGATGAAAACGATCCAGCATGGGATATTTATTACATTTTCAATTCAAAGACAAAAGAGTGTATCGGTTTTGCAACTGTTTATAAGTATTGGTTTTACTATAACGGTTTCAAGCAATTCGAAAGTACAAGTGAAAACTATAGGTTGAAAATATCACAATTTATTGTACTACCATGTTACCAACACAAGGGACATGGTTCAAGATTATATGATACGATTTATGAAGATTGTCACAATGATTCTAGCATTAAAGAATTAATTGTTGAATCTCCAAATGAAAGTTTTGATGATTTAAGAGATATTAGAGACTTAACCAGATTGGCACTCGAAAAAGATGAAATCTTAAGGAAGGTTTTAAATATTAGTATTTTAAAAGATGGCGACGAAAAGGAAGATGCATATAGCAAATTTATTCTTGATTATCAAAGTAAGTTTAAGATTGAAAAAAGACAACTTTTGCGTTGTATTGAAATGTTAATATTACAAAACATTGGTAAAGACACCAAAGTGAATAACAGTGTAAGTGAAAAGTTATATGAAGAGCAGTTATTGCGGAGACTATATTTGCAAAATTACGATACATTAATAGAAATGACTTTTGATGAGCAAAAAAGTGCTTTAATCAAATCAATGAATTCCATTACCGAGGATTATAGAAGGTTGCTGAAATTATAGTGGGACATTTGATTGAACTAGTATTGATATATCAATTTATTTTATGGTACTCATATAATGTAATGTATAAGTTTAGGGTTGTACAGTATAACCCTGATTTCAAAAAAATTTTATAGAAACAAAAAAAAAAAGTAGGAAAATTTTCACAAAGAGATGAGCTTGAAAAAAATTAAACTTTTTTGAAAAAAGAAAATAGTAATCTTCATATTTAGTACTTATATACTGTGAGCTACTGATACTTTTATTGTGAAATATATTCTGCAATATTATTCACTAGTTAAAGATTATACAGTATGGTGGCCAAGAAATTCAAACAAAATAAAAGTAAGTTTCATACTAGTGCCAAAGAAGTTACTCCCACGATAACAAATGATTCTGTTACCCATAATCAATTGAATGATAGTATTATCAGTACATATAATAAACAAAATAGACCACAACAGAATACCAAATATAATCATAGGAATAAATTACAAGTGAGTAAAGAGCAAAGTAAAGTTAGATTATATGGTAAAAAGGCTCAAAATGGTTATCAAGATAAGATAAGAAATCAAAAATATAAGAATGAAATTGAAAAGGAGCTACCAAATTTAAATAAGTCTATTGTACCAGGTTCACAAATTAAGAAAGGTAAAAAGGGCAAAAAATTTGTTGATGATAATGATTCACTTACATGGAATAGAATATTGAAAACTGTTGGTGATAAATATGATGAAATAAATGAAAGTAAAATTGAAAAAGATCGTCGTTTAGAAGAGATTAGGGAAATTAAGAGACAAGAAATTGAAAAACGTGAACAAGCTAAGAATGATGAAATTGAACAGAAAAAGAATGAAATTAGATCCAAAGCATCATTAGCACGGTCAATGCGTAGAAAGAATAAAAAAGAACTATCAAAACAAAATGTTGAAGGTGGTAAGAAGAAAAGTGTATCATTTGCCTAAAGGCAATTTACTAAGTTTTAAAAATTAAGAAAATCGGTAGTATTACAGGAAAAAACTCAAAAAAAAAAGGATTATTAAATAATTTATATAGAGAGCAATATAAATAATACAAAATTTTGTACCATAAAATAAAATTAAATTTATTAATTTGAAACAATTCAGAAGAGAAAATAAAAGAGAAGGTAAAAATATAAACTTCAATGTCATTGTTGAAAGCAAATTTAAAAAAAATTATACCAGAAAAGCAAGATTTAATTAAACTGCTTATTAAAGAAAAGGGTTACTTACCAGTTAATAAGGAGCCAATAACAATAAAAACAATCTTTAATGGATTGAAAGGGCAAAAGCAAATCTTTTGGCAAGCTTCTAAAGTTGATCCTCAAAATGGGATAAGTTTTCAAAATTTAACTATAAGAGATTGTCAATTAAAATTAATTGGACCGAAAAACTTTGCTGATTCCACAAGCAAGGACGTCAATCAAGATAAAGATAGAATTTTTTATATTGAATCAATGTTTTGGTTGTTATTAACAGGTAAGACACCTCAGAGAAGCGACATAATCAATTTAATTAAAGATATTAATTATGATGCACCTGATGTCTTGCCTGAATATTTAAGTAAATTAATTGATTCATTACCAAGAAATATGCATCCAATGACAAAGATTTCAATTTGTGTGGCATCAATTAACTTTGAATCCAAATTTGCTAAGAAATTTGCCCAAGGTGAAAACAATAAACTTGATTATTGGGAGGATCAATACGATGATATTATTTACATCTTACAGTTATTACCATTGATATTGAATAAAATTGTCAATAATACAAATAAGCTAAACATTGATTGGTCCCAATTCATCTCCAAGAAAGAAATTGATTCCATACAAAATAGTAATGACTTAAAAAAATTGGGCAATAAGAAACCAGTCATTGATTATTGTTTGCGTATTGCGTCGGCGGTAACCAATATCAATAAAGAAAACGATTCCCCTAAAACTGCTAATTCTTCGGAAATCGCATCATCTCAAGCAAATGACACGAATGACATAATTGATTTAATTAGATTGTATTTGTGTCTACATGTAGATCACGAAGGGGGTAACGTGTCAGCACATGCGACACATTTAGTGGGGTCCACCTTGAGTGATCCAGCATTATCATATTCAGCCGGATTATTAGGCTTAGCGGGACCACTTCACGGATTAGCGGCACAAAATTCAATAAAATTTATACTAAATTTGAAACAAAGACTAAATATAAATTCGATTGATGACATCAATAAGGGACAAAAATATATTGAAAGGTACATTTGGACCATTTTGGGAAATAATCAAGTTGTTCCCGGTTTCGGACATGGCGTTTTAAGAAATGTCGATCCGAGGTTTACCGCATTAAGAACTTTCATAGAATTGAGACCCAAATTGTTGGAAGATGTAAATATTCAATTGATGCTTAAATTATCTGATTGGGTTACTCCAATTTTAATTGAACATGGACATTGTAAGAACCCTTATCCTAACGTTGATTGGGCCACAGGTTGCCTATTTAACTATTTAGGATTAGAAGACATTAATTTGATAACTGTCATTTTCGGTTGTTCTAGAATTTTTGGTGCCATGACACAATTAGTTTGGGATAGAATCTTGATTTTACCCATTGAAAGACCATCATCCATTGATTGGAATTATGTGGACAAATTAATAGCCAATGGAAATGATGACACAAATTTGGCCAATAAGAAAATCAAGTTGAATTAATTTATTTTCATATAATTTACCATATAGTACAAATTAGCTTTAAATTATGTTTCCTATTATTTTTTTCTTATATGTACCATTTGGCATTTTCTTTATTGTTCCATGAAATATATTAGTTCTTTCAGAGTTCAAACTTTCTTTATCGAAACAATCCCTGAATCAATCACTCGGGAATACTAATAATAATGGCCAACATTGACAAGTTACTACTTGATATCACCAAGTATGTTAATAGTAAAAATTTTAAACATTCTGTAAGTAAGGAAACTTTACAAACAGCCAAATATTGTTTATTAGATTCAATTGGTTGTGCTTTAGGTGCATTAAAGTTTAATGAACCTCGACAGTTCATTAAACCATACTTTAAAGATCCATATAATCAAATTGGTACAAAAACAAATTTGGAAATAGGTTGTAATATTATCGGTACTAATTATTTTATGGATCCTGTTCAAGCTTCATTGAGAAATGGTAGTTTGATAAGATGGCTTGATTTTAATGATTGCTGGTTAGCAAAAGAATGGGGTCATCCGAGTGACAATTTAGGTTCAATTTTAACAATTGCAAATTATTTAGAGACCAATAATAATACTAAGAAATTAACGATTAATGATATTTTAATTTCCATAATAAAGGCTCATGAAATTCAAGGTATCTTAGCATTGGAAAATTCACTAAATTCAAATGGATATGATCATACTTTTTTGGTTAAATTATCCAGTGCTGCGGTTTGTGCAGAATTATTAAATTGTAATGATAATCAAATTTTAGAAATTTTAGCACACGTATTTACAGATGGTCCCACTTTAAGAATTTACAGACATTCACCAAATACAATTTCAAGGAAATCATGGGCTGCAGGTGATGCATGTTCTCGTGCCATTCAATTAGCATTAATGGTTCAAAATGATAATATTAATGGATTATTATCCAATGTATTGACAAATAAAAAATGGGGGTTTAACGATACTTTTAACCATGGTCAAGAATTAATAATTAATCCAAATTACAAATTTGATACTTATGTAATGGATAATATTTTATTTAAAATATCCTTCCCAGCAGAATTTCATGCTCAAACTGCAATTGAATGCTCTTTTGAAGTTTTGAAAGTCCTAAAGAATATGAAGAAAACGGTTGATGATATTGAATCAATTTTAATTAAGACACAAAAACCTGCAATGGAAATCATTAATAAATCTGGGCCTTTGAAAACATATGCTGATCGTGATCATTGTATCCAATATATGGTTGCTGCTGCATTACTTCATGGAGAAATAACTGCAAATCATTATTTAGATGCTATTGCTTCAAATCCCCAGATTGATTTATTGAGGCAAAAAATGACGTGTGAAGAGGACGCATCATTTACTTCAGATTATTACAATCCATCCAAACGTGCTATTGGTAATTCGTTGACCGTACAATTGAAAGATGGTACAAAACTAAATGAAATTCGTATTGATTACCCAATAGGTCACAAATTTAGAAGGGCTGAAGGGATACCCCTGTTGGAACAGAAGTTCAAAAATCATCTAAATGAGCATTACCGAAACAGCACCGAAAAGGTAGAGAACGTATTAGATAAAATTAACTCCAACAGTTTCCATGAACTAACCGTGAATCAATTTTTGAAATTATTTATGCCAGCTACTTCCGGGTAAAGAAAACCCACTGCAAAACTTTTCATTTCAAAAAATAAAAAAAATAAAAAAAATTAACTATCGGCTATATTTTAAATATAAATATTTAGATTGCATTCAGCAATAATATACTTTTTTTTTGTGTAGTTGAATACTCAAATTATTAATCTTGATCAAGAGTAGTTTGCAACACTACACTAGAAGAAGGATCCGGTCTTTAACTGTCCCATTATGAATAGTAATAACTTACAAAATCAAACAAATTCTAAATTATTCAATGATTTGATCGATTCATCAAAATCGCTACCAACAGCTTCATCAGATTTAGGTTCAATTCAATTATCGCTTAGCGAAATAAATAGAAGAACCAAGGAATTAAGATCCTACGTGGATATTAACCAACACGATCATACTAAAGCTCATTATTTACTTGCTAATAGTGGAGTAGCCTTTGATGAAGTGGATAGTTCTTTAAAATCATTAAAATCAAATATTGTGGATGTTGTTACAAATAATAATATTATCAATACAGCTCATGATATTGATGCTAGTGGTACGAAGGGAAATTTAATGAATCGTAATGACATCAACATCGGTAATTTCGACAATCTCATAAATGAGAATAATGTTAATGGTGATTTTACAGAAATTGATACTTACTTAAAGATAAAAAAAGATGAAAATATTTTACAGTCAATTGAAATGCTTTTATCCAATGCAGCTAAAGATTTCGATAATTTCATTAATAATAATTTGAATTTAGATTGGGAACAAAGGAAAGATAAAGTTAGAGAGAATTTTGGTATCTTAGTTAATAAAAACCAAAACACCTTAACTCAAAATCATAGATCAAATAAACCATTTTCGAGTAAAAATACTTCTGATTTAACAGATGATATGATGAATAGTAAAATATGGAATAATAATAATTTTAAACATATATTGATGGATAATGATCAAATTTCTAAAAAATTAAATGTGAATGAACATTACATGTTAAGAGAAAAATTTGAGAAGTATGCTAGAATAATCCACAGCTTCAATAACGCAAGACAATCAAAGTTAAACTTTTCTTTAAATCAAGAATTTATCTCAATTTTCAATAATTCTAGTGATTCAAAGACAAGACCACTATTGGAATCTTGGAGAATCTTGGAATCAATGGAGAAAAGCAATTTACCTAATTTTGGTAATCAAAAAAATAGTTCAAAGATAATTAGTAATGCCAAAACTTATTTACAAAGTCAGTTCAAAGATTATATTGATATGTTGTATTCTAAAAAAATGGATGAAGGTTTACCAACAAATATCAATAAAGTAAGATCTTTTATTGATAGCAAGTTGAAAAACCCCTCTGATAGTACTTGGAAAATAAATAATTTAACCATTGTTAACGGTGAACCATTGTGGGCATTAATATTCTATTTATTGAGAGCTGGTTTAATTCACGAAGCTTTAGAAGTTACTACTAGTAATAAGTCAAGCTTTAAAAAAATTGAACAATCATTCGTAGCTTACTTAAAAGCATATGTTCAAGCACCAAATAATGAATTACCTGTAGAGTTTTCCACTAGACTACATACCGAATATAATCAACATATCAAAAGTTCATTGAATGGTGATCCATACAGGTTGGCAGTATACAAGATCATTGGTAGATGTGATTTAACTAGAAAAACAATTCCTTTAATTACATTAAATGTTGAGGATTGGTTATGGATTCATTTCATGTTGATTAATGAAAGCAGTGGCATTGAAAATAGTAACATTTCATCACTAAGTGATAACAATCCAATTTATGAAAAATTCACTTTGGTTGATTTCCAAAATATTATCTTATCATATGATAATTCTCAATTTGCCAATCATTATTTACAAATTCTATTATTAAGTGGTCTTTATGAGCTAGCTATTGAATATGCTTATACTATAAATGAGATTGATGCTGTTCATTTATGTATTGGATTGGCTAGACAAAATTTATTAACTGTGACACAAAATTATTATGAACCAATTGCTCAAAACTATAGATTTATTTCGCTAAATAAGAATGATAATAAGAGATTACCTTATTCAATTAATTTAGCAAAAGCCTTGATAACATATATTAGGTCATTCAAATTTTCTGATCCGAGAATTGCTGTAGAATATTTGTTACTAATTACTCTTTATCAAGACGAATCACAAATCGAACTTTGTCACGAAGCCATTAGAGAATTAGTTTTACAAACAAAAGAGTTTACTCTTTTATTGGGTAAAATAAACAGAGATGGTTCACGTATCCCAGGTGTCATTGAAAATAGAAAACCACTTTTATTTTTAAAGGACGAAAAGGACTTCTTAAGAATTATTACAGAACAGTCAGCACGAAAAGCTGATGAAGATGGTAGGATTCAAGACAGTTTACTATTATATCAGTTATCTGAAAACTATGATGTGGTCATAACATTAATTAATGGATTACTCAGTGATACGTTAAGTAATTCTGATTTGACAACTAAATTAGTTCAAAACAATGATAATATTGAAACGAATACGATTTTATTGGCGCAAAGATTGATTACAATTTATAGCGATAATACAGAAATTTCAAGCAAGATTTCAACGATAAATAAGGAAACATGCATGTTGTTATTAAATCTTGTTGAAATTAGACAAATATTTGAAAATAAACAATGGGAAAATACATTGACTGCAATGAAACAATTAGATATTTTACCATTTACTGATGAAGTGGATGCACGTAAGAAATCACAAGAATTCAGCATTTTGAATGAATATATTATCAAATGTATACCAAATATGTTGATTATAACATTGACCTGTATTAATAAGTTAATTAATCAGTTTTCCCAAAGTGAATATCATAGTGAATTAAAGGCACAACAAATCAAATCGTTGAAAAATATTGCAAGAAATTGTATGATTTATGCTGGTATGATTCAATATAAGATGCCACGTGAAACATATAGTAAATTGATCAAACTAGATACTTCACTATTGGTTTAAAGCATTTACTCTTAGGGAATCCTTGTAGTGAGCACTTACAGTCCTGACATATAATAAGTCTTTTACAAATTGATATTATATATATATATATATTTTCGTATAAAAAGTTGTGGTTAGAGAATTATAAAAAGCTTATGAATACAAAATGTGTTAAAAATGAATGTGAATCTTATATGCTTAGAAACTAACATCAAGTTATGGAAGAAAATGGTAAAAATACATTAATCAAACAACCTTAATTATTCTGGTTATCTTTTTGCCTCTTGGTATAATCAGGTTGAATTTCATAAGCATTTGGTTTATAAAGATCTTTATTTTCAATAATTTTCTTATGTCGTCTATTAATCCTTCTTTGTCTTCTTTGCTGTGCATCTAAATTCAATTTTTCATCTTCATCTGAACTAGAACTCGATGCGCTTGAATCATCTGAATCACTATCGTCATCAGAGGGATGGTTATGAATATGTTGACCTGGCTCATCTTCAACATCTTCTTCTTGTGGATGGAAAATACAGCAGATTTTCGTTTTTTTCTTGTTCATGTTCTCATTATCTATGACATTGGTCTCCCAACGAACATTATTAGCATTATTGTTATCGTTATGGTTGATTGTATGTAAATTATTTTCTCTTTCTGAAGCATGCAATTGTAATACAGGAGTTGATTCTTGTTCAAGAACAACAGTCTGTGAACCCTCTCTATCCATCGTCCGTTTATGTAAAGTATAAAAGATCTAAGTTGTTTGAGCGATTTTGAAAGCAGTTAGTCGTATTGCTTTATTGCAAATGAAGTTTAAAGGTTATCTGAAGCAATTTGTAAGATAGTTTAGGTCTAAAATCGGTAATTAGTTCGGTTTCAGGGTTGGAAAATACCTTTTTAAATTAGGGTTTCTAAAGGGTGCTTCAAAAAAAAAACTACTGATTTTGTGATCTTTTTAATTAGCCGCTATTCTTTGAATTCTTGATTACTTTATTTATTTTTAGAGCAGGCAAAATGGTGCTTGTTGAGTTTCTCAGATGTCATGATCATAACTTCAGTACCTCTGAGATGACAAGGTCAACATTTTCATCACACATTTAGGATTTTTATTTTCACACTTTATAAGTGAATACCATAAATACGTGATGCTCTCCAAAATATTATTCATAGAATTTCTTTTGATTTATAATGAAGTTATTTTCTTTATAATTCAATTTTACTTTTTTCTAGTAATTAATACTTTTTGATGTTATATATCATTAGTAGGATGAACAGCTGTTTACAAACATTACAATTTTAATTAACGCAAAAAGATTTTGACGAGATATTTGTAGCATTACGCTTTCTTCTGATTATGCTTATTTCTTATTTGAAAAGCTATGTGATCATGGTGCGTTCTTCGATATATGGAACTAAAACATACAGGTGAAACTGCAGTAGTTACTAGCTTAATTAAGTTTACTACCAAGCAAAAAAAGATATCTTCTTCTTGTTTTTATTGGTAACTAAGTTGTGAAACATTGTATGAGGATTCCTGTAGTTCAACTTAAAATTCTTTGAAACTCTAGTTCTATTAACCAGAAATGAATGTAGCACACTACATTAATGTTTTAATATTCTTTTGCAGGGACCACTTTTTTTGAGAAACACATATTTATATCATTTTATGTTGTGTGATACGCTTTCTGCTGTATTATATAATTTTGTGTGGTATTATGTGATTTTATTTGAGAAGAAGTACTTCATTAAAAAAAACTTTAGCGTTTTGACTTTGTGACTTCTCAAATTGTACGATCAGGAAAAATATAGAATGTCGAAAGTGTGTTCAATAGCATTCAAACTGATTGAAGAAATCCAATCTTCTTCAGAGAGAAGCAAAAAATTTTGACGGTGAAGGAGATTTTACCATTCTACTTACTTCGAGTGGGTAAACAAAGTAAGTTACTATGCTTTTTCTTCAAAGGAGGAGTTGTGGGTAGATTTTAAACTCTGACAAAGAATGATTAGAGACAAATGTTAGTCCAAACTCACTGTCATTACGAAATAAATTTTAAAGAAGATTTTTTTTGTTTTGTTGGATAAAAAAAAAGATATTTTTTAGTTCACTAATAAACATATTCGAGTTTGTGTAAAAAAGGACAATTGAAATGGTTTCAATAACTAAATCTTAGCAAGCTTCTAGATTTAATTTTCCTACAAGAAGTTAAGGTGGTAATTAATAGAATAGATATCGAATGTTGATTGATACCACATTATACTTTAACATTGTGTACAGGGGGGAAAAAATAATTGATTTCGCGCAGGATCGAACTGGGGACGTTCTGCGTGTTAAGCAGATGCCATAACCAACTAGACCACGAAACCAAGCTGTCTTTTAAAAATTACTGCTTGAATCAGCCAGGTAAAAGAAAGAAGCACCACCTCTAATATTATTCATTAACAAACAAGCAACCAATAACTAGTAGAAGCTTCCAGCTTCGTCATTGACTATCCTCATTTTAGAATTGTAGGCACGGAACTTGTTGTTGCACGCATAAAAAAACGAAAATGTTTTTCACTTTTACACATCATCACCGAGCCCTAACAGAGACCTAATTAATTAGCTAAAACCTAACCCTAAAATTGCCACTGGAAAAACGAAAAATTCAATAGTTTCGGTTAAGGAAAAAAGAACAAAATCCCACCGTTAATAATTTTCTATTGTAATAATACTATCACTTTATAGTTGAGCAATTTTTTTTGGTAATTGTCGAGAGAGTAACAAACTACGAAAGTGAGAAATAGTCAAAGATGGAGAGATTTCAAAGGATTATGATGAATAATAAGATGGGTATTGGCGCCACAGAATCAGATAAAGATGATACTAAAGAAACTATTAATATTTCATCAATTGCTCTTTTAAAAATGTTAAAACATGGGAGAGCAGGTGTACCCATGGAAGTTATGGGCTTAATGCTTGGTGAATTTGTAGATGATTATACTATTAATGTTGTGGATGTATTTGCCATGCCACAGAGTGGTACTGGTGTTTCAGTTGAAGCAGTGGATGATGTTTTCCAAGCAAAGATGATGGATATGTTAAAGCAAACAGGTAGAGATCAAATGGTGGTTGGTTGGTATCATTCACATCCTGGGTTTGGTTGTTGGTTATCTTCAGTGGATGTTAATACACAAAAATCATTTGAACAATTGAATAATAGAGCTGTGGCAGTAGTGGTGGATCCAATTCAATCAGTGAAGGGTAAAGTTGTCATTGATGCATTTAGATTGATTGATACCGGTATATTATTGAATAATCAAGAACCAAGACAAACTACATCTAATGTTGGATTAATGAATAAAGCAAATATTCAAGCATTAATTCATGGCTTAAATAGACATTATTATTCATTAAATATTGGATATAATAAGACACCTATGGAGACCAAGATGTTATTAAATTTACATAAAGAACAATGGCAAAATGGTTTGAAAATGAATAATTATGAAATGAAAGAGCATGATAATTTAGAAGCCACACAAAGGATGGTTAAGATTACAGAACAATATTCTAAAAGAATTGAAGAAGAGAAAGAATTAAGTGAACAAGAATTAAAGACACGTTATGTGGGTAAACAAGATCCAAAGAAACATTTAATGGAAACTGCTGAAAAGACTTTGGAAAAAAATGTGGTATCTGTATTAACCGCTAGTGTAAATTCTGTAGCGATTAAATAAATAAAATAAAATCAAGAGGAAACAAAAAACATAAACAAATGAATAAAATATAATTAGTACATAAATAAATAAGTAAACACGTCCAAGATAATTTTCTTAAATTATTAATCAATTCTTTCCCAAATTTGTAAGTAAGTTTCCTTTAAGAATAATAATTCGAAGTCTTTTTTGATAATTTCCTTATTATTAATTTCCACCCAGTTTTGATCATTGATTAACAGT
Organism: Grigorovia transvaalensis; assembly: GCA_003708445.3. NCBI lineage: Eukaryota > Fungi > Ascomycota > Saccharomycetes > Saccharomycetales > Saccharomycetaceae > Grigorovia > Grigorovia transvaalensis. The sequence continues at coordinate 21,519 of PPXN03000080.1, forward strand.
TGACATTTCCAATTATTCTCATCATCATTCAAGATATTTTCTGGTACTTTAATATCATTAATAATATTAATCTTCAATTTATAAATTATATCATTTAAATTCAAAGTTGGCTGGAAATGAATAATGGTTTGATTTCTATTTTTAATTGGTAAAAAAGTAACATTCTTATCACTATTACCAGCATAGAATCTTTTAAAATTTAATATTAACCATTTTGGGTATTTAACTATATTAAAATTGTTTTCCTTTATCAGATCAATTAGTTCAATTTGTGGTAAACTATTATTTGTATTACGACCATCTTTAAAGAATGACATTTCAGGTAAGGTTAGGGATAATTGCCAAAAGTGGGTTAACCCTTCTCTGTTTTCGTTATTATCCCTTTGAGTTTTCAAGGTACCTTGTAAAGAGAGATGCAAAATTGAGTTCAAATCTTTGTTAGTGATTAAAATTTTATTAATTAACCATAGAAATAAGTTCCTTGGATCCATCACATTTTTATAAATGTTATTAAAATTGTTTAATAAACAATTGATTAAAGAGTCAATCGTGATATGATTACGTATTAAATAAATGGACCAAATTCTTTTCACAACAAGATTAATTTGAGTAAATAAAAGATTGTTATTGTCATTACTACTAGTATTGGTATTAGAGTTAAATAGTAAGAAGAAATTTCTAATTGGTTCAATGTGACTCAATATAAGTAAGACTACATTCCAATGTGATAAGTTATTGGATAAAATTGGTATAAACCCGTTTAAGAATGGTTTACCATTGGATAAATCTTTACAATTTGGGATGGGTAAAAGATTGATCAAATCCTGATTATATGTTGGATGGACACAATAGCTCAATTTCAGTAAAATTGGTTGACTATCCTTTGTTTGTGCAATGTCGTTGTCGTTGTTGTTAGCTATAACGTCTAGCAAGTTTGTGTTGATCACAGGGTGGGAACTTGGTAATTGAATGATGTTACCCGTGGATAAGTTCACAAACAATTCGTGGTGTTTGTTGTGTAAGAAGTGGCTGAACATGGGTGAGTTCTTGCTGCTGCCCTGTAAGTAGACACCGCATTGGACACAACAGTGGACGTTCAATGTGCTTGTGGTGGTGTGACACACAGGTACCTGGTATAGATCCACTTTGTGTAGTGCCATCAGCCTGTCGTATTGATGGCCAGCCTGGCGTCGGCTGCGGGACGTCTCCCCGGGTGTGTGTGCTCCGGGCTCATCGAGTGCAGTGCGGTTCCTCTTCATTGCGGCTGTGGTGGGAACACATGAAAAAGGATTTTGTGAACGAGGCCACAGACCACTATTTACTACAGTATTTAAGATACCCAACCAGCTGCCCTCCAGCATTCTATGCCCGCAGTTTCTCTTCCCTCCAACACACCACCACCACCCCAAACTCCCACCGTCTTTTCACTTGTTGTCGTTTTCTTTGCGTTGTTACTGTTTGGTGTACACAAAGTGCATTACATTCGTCGTCATTCTACGCTTGCTCATACTTTTACCTCAGATTATAAGAAACCAGTCATGTCCCTTATTGAAGAACCTTCTGTCTTGAAAGATAACAAATATCCAGCTAAATTGCATAACAGGACCATTTGGCAAAATTTACAAAAGAAACTACCATCCACTAATAATGATAACATTTTTTGGTTAATTGGTAGTAATGAAGTGGAACCAAATAAATATTGTGACACCACAAAACCATTTAGACAAGAAAGGTATTTTTATTATATGTCAGGTTGTAATTTACCTAGTTCATTTATCATGTATCAACCCATGGAAGATAAATTAATTTTATTCTTGGATAATATTGATCAAGATGATATTATGTGGTCAGGTTTACCTATTTCTTTAGATGAGGCCAAATTGAAATATGATGTTGATGAAGTTAAATACGTTAGTGAATTATTTGATTATGTCGGAGAACTTATTGCTGACAAGGACACAAAGACTACGAAGATTTATACTACAGATTTAGATGCCTGGTTTAAATTTAAAGATCAATCGAAGATAGTTGATAAATTAATACCTAATGACAAGACTTTCTTTTGGGCAATGGATGAATCACGTTTAATCAAAGATAAGTACGAAATTGAATGCATAAGACATGCTTGTCACATAACAGATAATTCACATTTAATGTGTATGTCTAAATTACATATTGAGCAAAATGAATATCATTTACAAGCAGAATTTCAATATCATTCAATGCGGAATGGTTCTCGGTCGTTAGGTTATGATTCCATTTGTGGTTCAAATGAATCATGTGGTGTATTACATTATATTCACAATGATCAATCACTTTTGGACAAAGAAAGTGTCTTGATTGATATGGGTTGTGAATGGAATAATTATACCAGTGATGTAACACGTTGTTTCTCACCCAAGGGGAAATTTACCGACAAGCATTTAACTATTTATCAAATTGTGTTAAAGATGCAAAGGGAGACAATGAAATTAATTAAACCTGGTGCCTCATGGGAAAATTTACATCTCTTATCGCATAAAATATTAATTAATGAATTTATTAAGATTGGTATCATTAAGGATAATCACACGCAAGAAGAAATCCTGAATTCACGTTTATCATGTGCATTTTATCCACATGGTCTTGGCCATTTAATGGGGTTGGATGTACATGATGTTGGTGGATTACCAAATTATAATGATCCCGATCCAATGTTCAAATATTTAAGATTAAGAAGATTATTAATGGCAAATATGGTGGTCACTGTAGAACCTGGTTGTTATTTCAATAAGTTCCTTATTGATGAATTTGTTATGAAAGACCCTTTGAAAGTGGGGATGATTAATTGGGACACTCTAAACGAGTACATGTATCTTGGTGGTGTCAGAATTGAAGATGACGTTTTAGTGACCAGGGACGGTTATGAAAACTTGACAAAGATTACTAGCGATCCATTTGAAATCGAAAGAATTGTCACTGATGGCTTAAATGAAAGTTGATCGATCATATTTTGTTTTTGTACATTTTATGTTAAATTGTTAAAGTTACTTAGTTATATTATATCTTATATATTTGGAGTTATGTTTATGATATTTTATAAACCTTGTTGTAATTTTTCCTGGAACTTACTCTTAGCGAACCCCCAAGCACTTAATAAACCCTTATCCAAATCCAAAGTAAGATTTGAGTCTGACGCAGTGTTCTTTGTGACACGCGAGGCAACAGATTGAGAGTCTGTCTCCAAGATGATACCATCACAGATAATTTCATCCACGATTAAAAGACACATATCGTAGTGGTCAATGACATTCTTAGAGTCTATCCCATCTACAAGTATCAAATCCATGGAATTTTTCCACGTATTGAATACGTTGTTCAAAAGGATCTCATTCTCTTGCACGTTCCCAACAAGACACATCGTCATGTCTACAAATTCCTTGTAGATGACGATCTTGTCCTGCAACAGAAGAATCTCGTTATCTTGTTTGTGTGTCTTTTGCAAGATAGAGGCCTCGAACTGTCTTTGCTGTTTCAGGGTGGGGAAGGACCCGTTGTAGTATTTGGCGTACAGTCTGTCGCCGTTCTGGGCAAGCATCAACACAGCGTCCACAGAGTGCAATGAGAGGTTCATGGTACTAATTATCGTAGCGGTAGTACTGAGAGCAGTAGTGGCAGTAGTAAGTTACGTAGCAAAATGAAAAAAGTGAAAATAAAATATTTTGAAAACAACAAAATTCCAGTATACTACTATAGTGTATCATACTGTATTGTATTGTACTGTACCTTCATACCATTGCACCACTATACCATGGAGGAATTCCACCACCGTCTACTTGCTGTGTCGATGGTGCAGCTGCTGAAAGGGATAGGGTTCGATGCTGCCAAACCGGGCACTGTAGACATCATCACAGACCTGTATTTGCAATACCTCAAACTGCTGCTATCTGAATTGCAAGTCTCACTCCAATCCAGGAACGATATAGATATCTCTTTGCAAGATATCAATTTGGTGTTCCACAAGTTGGGTCTTTTCAAACCTGTGGACCTTTTGAATGTGTACCATGAAAATGATAATTCCATCTTCGATATTTCAGATCATAACAATAAGAACAATACTTCGTCTTCCAATTGGAAAAATTGGATTCGAAATGATCCCATGTTGAATAAAATCAATAATTTAAATGCCGTACCCATCGACCTTATCAAAAATGATTTAAATAAAAGATTAATTAAATTATCAAATTTAAATCATTCTGTCACTGTGGGGCCCAACAATAACAATAATCTATTTAATTTAAATGCAAATTCAAATAACAACTCTGATTCACATAATAATAATGATAATAATCCTGACGATTTAGAAAAACTAGAATTAAAGAAACAAGAAAACTTAATTGAATCAATTATTAATAGTGGTGACACGGATAATTGGATTAATTTCAATATTCTAAGACAAAGATTAAATATTTGGAATAAGAAAAATCAATTAAATATTGATTTACCAAATAATGTTAACCAATTACCATATTTACATGGGTTGAAAAATTCAATCTTGGCTAATACTTCTTCGTCAAATAATAATAATAATAATAATATAATAATACCGTCCAAAGATGAAATACTAATACCACAATTACCATTAAATTTTTTAGAAAATAATGATCTTACTAATAATAAAGAATCAGCAGATTCAAATAAATTAAATAATAATAATAGTAATAAACAAGATTATAGAAAGAAAATTTCAAAAAGGAATACTGCACTGATAAATAAGTATATTAATAAATTACCCATTATGATGAATCAATATAATTTAAATAATATTTCATTATCTTATGAAAATGATTCAGATCCCTCAGATTACTCTGATTCTGATTCCGATTTGGATAATGACAAAAATTTGAAGAAAATTTTAGATATGAATATGGATATTGATATGGATATTGACTTACCTATGGATATGGATATGGATATGGATATGGATATGGATATGGATATGGATATGGATATGGATATGAATTTGAATTTGGATTTAACACTAAATAATACTACTAGTACCAATACGAATGATAAGGATGAGATTTCTGATGACAAGAAAATCACAAGCAACAATCCTGAAATAGATAATAGTAATAGTAGTAATAATAATGAAAATGTAAATGATAAAAAAAGTATAGAACAAAATACTATTTCTACTAGTTCACCGACCTTTACTTCTAACAACAACATCATCAGTAATGACACTGAAAATAACAATAGTGACAATAATAACAATAGTAACAATAATAACAATAACGACAATAGTAATAATGAAAACGAAAATAACCTGGATCTTCATGAACTAGAAGATATGGACAACACTTTCCAAAGAAGACAATCACTTGATTTTGATTCACATTTTTAAATTTTAATTTCTCATAATCATCACATAATATCTAATCATAGTCATCTGTATATAACGTATTTATATATATATCTACATATCAATGTAGATTACATAAATTTTTTTTTGACCATTTTCTTATACTATACAAATTTATATTCAAACTAAATGACAACAAAAATAAAATAAAAGTAGAGAATAACCTCTATTCTTATATGCTTTCTTACTATCTATCTATAATTTTCTCTTGGATTTGAATTTTGGATTATTTCTCTTCTTACCAATCTTATTCCTTGAATTATTTGGTTTACTTACTTTACTATCATCATCACTAAAATCTTCACCTTCACCACTTCTTGCATTCTTCTTAAATTTTAATTTATTTCTTTGACCCCTCACTGGACCTTGCTTAACAGCATCCAAATATGCATTTATACCACTAGTAATGGATCTTAATGGATCTTCATCATCATCGTTGATTGATTTCTCCTTACCATTAACAATTAGTTTACCTTCATCATCAAAACTAAAGGACTCGGCATTCTTATTCTTTTTCGATTTACCATTATATTTCTTTGGTCTCGTACTTGAAATATGTGCCAATGTCTTAGAATCTAATAAATCTAATGGATTATCACCTGATTTCTCCATAATATATTGTTCAGTATTCTTCTTACTATATTCTTTATCATTCCTGTTGTCATCTTCATCATTTTCATCATCTGATGAATCATAAATAACTTCATCAAATGCTGACATAAATTTAGGCCCCTTAGTGACACTAGTGACATTATCCGCAGTACCATTATCTTTATTACGTTTATTTCTATTATTTGTCTTTCTAATATTGGCTAATAATTTTTTGTCCTCTTCAGGGAAATGCTCTTCAATAAATTCATAACTAAATCTTCTAATTAATCTTTCAATAATATGTTTCACTCTTTGTTTAAAATGGCCGGTGTGTTCATTGGACCAACGTAATAATTTGATTAAAAGATCAGGTATCTTTGGTTTCATTAATTCAATTGGTAAACTCAATACACAAACTTTAGCAAACCCAATGGCACTCTTCACAATTTCTCTTGAATTTGATGTTAAATATAATTCAATAGTATCATAAATTTCTAATATTATATCATTAGGTAAAATATCTTTGAATTCAAAAATTAAACATGAATATGCAGTAATCGTGGCACTAACCATATGTTGTGATTCACCAATTAAACCCACTGATACAATTTTGAAAAATTCTGATATATTGGCATGAGTAGAGTCAGTATCACTTATTTGAATTATACCATTTTCCTTTTCTTTATCCATTTTATTACCCATAGTGATTAATGTATCAAATGCAATATTTCTTGTCTTTTCATTGACATCTTTGGTGGCAAGAATTACCTCAGCGACACATTTGACAATAAAATCTAATTTATTACTTGATAATAAGGTAACAATTGTCTTAATGGCTAATAGTCTTGTGGAACGTGATGCTGCATGTACTGTATGAGAATTACTAATAATGATATCTTCCACGAAATTTAAATGATTCACAATAATATCTGATGCAATGGGTAATTCAGATAATTTAACAATGATTCTATATGATCTTTTCTGAATTAAATTATTGGTGGAATTTATAGTGGTATTGAAAATGGCAAATAATGAATCATATGATGTTGCAGGTAAATATTGCACCATAGTAATAATAATATCTAAAAGTGTGGAAGTCAATTGTGGTTTACCATTTTCTTTTTTATTATTAGCATTATTATTGTCTTGATCAATAGAATCTTTCAATAAAGTACAAACATTATTGAAATTTTGTTCGATATCACTTTCTGAAGTAATCTTCAAATATGATTCAATAGTGTCCAAGATATAACCTCTTGAATCAACAGCAGTTTGAGTATAAACGTTAAAAAATACTGGTAATAAATTAGTAGATTTAGAAGTTAAATATTTCAAATTTTCCAAACTTTGATCGATAGAAATTTGTTCCCTCAAGAGAATATCAACATTTTCTGGATTTTGCTTTGAGTAAGTTAAATTACTCTCTACTAGTAACCTTAATGAATGACATATAGTGGTTCTTAATTCCACATTACTGTATAATAAAGAACATAAATGTTGTGCAAATTCATCAGTAAATGACTCAATTAAATCTAATGGTAAATCCATAAATCTTGGTAAAATGGACCAAATTTGATCGACAATTGTTTTCAAAATTGTTAATTGCATTGATTCCTTTGGTAAATTAGTAAATTGCTCTTCGAAATGGCTGATGATAGGTAAAAGATCATTAATGAAGATATTTAATTTACTATGTTTAGTGTAATCTCTTAACAAGGGTAATAACCAAGCTCTACCAGTCTTATCAGTTGAATTTTTGTCATTATCGATCAGATTCAACGGTAAGACATTTAATATAATTTCTGGTCCCATACCAGTAATGGCAGAACCGATGACGTTATCAATTTCTGTTTGATAATTTACATAAGTGGAATCCGTGTCCGCATTAGTTCTCCAAGTATCAATAATTTGTAAAGGTTTGATGAATGATGGATATGATCTATGTCTAAATTTGATGAATGCAATGGATATAATTTTCAAAATATTATTAATTGAACCGATATAATTAATGGATAAAAGATCTACTAAAATGTTTGAAATTCTGTCTAAAGTATTATTAACATTATTTACCATGTCGATATCTTGATCTTTAGTTAATAAAATCTTGTCATCAATGGATTGATTGATAATAGCGATTAAACATTCAGATGCACTTGTAGTGATATCACTGTTATTACTCTTCAAATAGTTAGTAATTAAAATCATTAAATCAGGTAACATTTCAAAAGAATTCAATGGTTTAATGGATGAATATGTGTTGAAACCCTTCACAATGACAGCAATCCAAGCCGCTACTAAATTGGTATCATTCATTGATGGATTTAAAGAAATTATAGTATTAAAAATTTTTAAAAATTTATCCTCATTGATAGTGGAAATATAATTATTACTATCATTACTATTGTTATTATTATTATTATCAGTTAACATGGAGTTAAATAAATTTTCAAAACAATTGAATGAATTTGAGATTAGGTATTGATTTGATGATTTAATTATAGATAAAAGGATGTTACAAATAGATTCTATAAATTTCGATGGTAAATTATTAGTCAAAATGATAGTATTAGTTAATTTCAAATTACGAATAACGGATGCAATAGTTTCCTCCAATTGTGATTCAATTTCACTTTTATTGTTTATATTTACCTTTTTATTCTCTAATTTGTCTAGTTTTTTCACTAAAGTGGATAAATTAGATAAATTAAAATCTGTTACAAAAATAGTACCAATATGATCTTTAGATGTTTTAGTAGTTGATTTTTTAGGTAAAGATAATAATATAGATTTAATTGCGTCTAGAGCTCTTTTCCTAATCTTAGGTCTTTCATCATTAGATAATTCCAAAACACCTTGCATGACCATCTTGGTTGAAATATTTAAATTATGAACATTATTCCAGTCATTAATATCTTGTGATTTGATTAATGATTCTAGACAACCAATAGTGGATCTAATTAATAAAGGTGAGCTATTTTGATCTATGATACATGGTACGATTTTAGTTAAGATTCCACTAAATTTTGATTTAATTAATTTTTTAGGTAAATAATTTAATATAATATCTAATAGATAAATTGTAGAGTTAGCTAAATTTGGGTCAATGATCTTAGCATTAGTTTCAATGTTGAAATTGATAGATTTATCGAAAAGTTGTAAAATGGAGACTAAATAGTTAATTAAAGTAGTATGGTTGGTAATCTCTAAATTTGTAGTATTGTCTTTGACTATATTTTCTTCAATAGATGTTAAGATGATAGCAATATGTTTTTGATTATCTAATTTAGAGTGAATCTGCAATCTAATCTTGGCTAATTTATCATTCAGCTCCTGGAAATTGCTATTTTGGATAGCAGTTGTGGAGTCCATGATATAAAGGAATGGTACGATGGTCGTTGGTAATAGAGATCACAAAAATTTCTTCTTCTTTTTTTTTCTTTGTTTTTGCGATGAGCTGAAAAATTTTTCGGTTTTCGTGTCACGTGGCTAGGGCTGGGGTGTCTTGATGCTTTTAGGAAATGGGCTTTATTATTTACACAGACCTAAGTGTGTACTAGGGTACGCAGAACTCATTTCTTTCACCCGAAGAGGATTTTGTTGTCTTCCCAATAACAGACAGACAAGAACAGAAGAAACAACCAATACAAAATGACTTGCGGGTTAGTGAGAATTAGATTAGCTAGATTTGGAAGAAGAAACATGCCTCTGTACAACATTGTAGTGACACAAAGGTACAAAGCTCGTGATGCCAAACCTATTGAAGTGATTGGTATATATAACCCTATACCGAAAAAATTAGATCATGATAGTAAGAGAAATGATATATTCAGATTGAGTCATGATGATAGTACAACAACTAATAGTAATGAAGTACATAGTGATAAGCTTGTGAAAGAGATTAAATTGGATTTTAATCGTGCTAAATATTGGATTGGTTGTGGTGCTCAGCCCACAGAGACTGTGGCTAAGTTATTTATTAGGGCTGGTATCTTGAATGATAATTGGTTAAAGTATGAGGGGAAGATTGATAGAGGTGAATTAATCTCTGCTGAAAGAACTGTCTTGGAATGAAGTTTATATAAATATTCGCATTAATAAAAACAAAGATAAATACGAATTATATGTATAAAGAGGTGGGCGTATATATATATATATATATATATATAATCTGTATAATATTATTTGTAATTAAAAATTAGATTCGTTACAAGGTCAATTAAGTTCATGAAAAGATATAGAGCACAGAATGTATAAAGGGACACATGTTTCTAAAATTTATTTCTGTTGATATTAATATTATTGATATTATTATTACTATTATTACGTGAATTTGTTCTTGATGTTATTAAATTGTTACTACTTTTATTTGATAAAGGTGAAGAAGTGTTTGGTCTTGACAGATGTAATAAATGGGCATTGTTTGGTGGTGCCACAAGACTTGTATTACTTGTACTACTGGAAGTTTGTAAATGTAAAAGAGTATTCGGTAAAGGTTGTAGTAATTTATCGAATGTGTTACTACGTGATCTAATAATGTTTCTTTGTAATGGGAATTTATTACCAAATTTATTTGCATCAGCCATGGTACTTGTATTATTATTACTATTATTATTATTAGAATTAGTATTAAGTTCTTGTACTGGCAATAAACCAACACCTGTACCATTTGGCATACCCATGATGTTATTATTGTTATTATTAGTGATATTGTTATAAATCAAATCATTAAAATATTTTGGTTGTAAGATATTAGTATTAGTAGTATTACAAGTTGGAGTATTTATATTACTATTAATAATATTATTATTACTAGGCATAGTAGGTGCAATAGTTGAATTGAAAAAATCTGTAGACGTGTTACGTGACAAATAACCATCTTTCCTTACTTCCAATAGTAAGCAGTGTCTGACCATAGTGACTAAATGATGTGAAAATTCGTAACCTATATCAATATTTTTCTGTAAAGCGGTTTCTATGGCTAATTTGGATACTTTATTCAATATACCACTTGGTGGATTTGTAGTATCGAAAGGGGTTATCCGGGGGTCTGTAGAGACATCTTGATACGTGGATAACAACAATTTCATGAAAGCTGGTGTAAAATTGTCTGAACTGTTGAATAGGTTTACATTATTACTATTAGAGTAACCAAAATCTGAGTTTATGGAACTTGCCAGGGACGTGTTACTGTTGTTACGAGTCGTGTTGTGATGAAACGGGGCACTGAAAAACTTGTTTATGTTGTTGTTTATGTTGTTGTTGTTGTTAGTGGGGGTGGGGGCGGGGGTATCTAAAGGCGTGGACACTCTTGGATCTATCCATACCATGTTATTGTTTAGCAGAGTTGTGTTAGCAGGGGCGGTACTGTCCGAGGTTGTGGCCGGCTGTTGTGCGTCCAAAGCGGTGTCTGTGAGGTGCACGGGCTGCACCATCAAGATGTCCTGGGAGCTGTGGTGTGGTTGTGTCATGGCTGCGTGTGTTGTGTTGTGTGTTGTCTTTGTTGCTCTTTGCAGCATTTTTTTTTCCTGCGGTCCGCCAAACGATCAGCTCATTTTGGCAGCCACTCAACATGGACACCTGCCACCACCCGTACACGCCGTACGCCATCCAGCTGCAGTTGATGCATGCTGTGACCACCGCTCTCAACAGCGGCACCAAAGTGTTGCTGGTGGAGAGCCCCACGGGTACTGGGAAGACACTCTCGCTGTTGTGTTCCACACTTACTTGGCTGCGAGACAACAAATGGGCCATACTCAAGGCCCATTTGTTGTCCCCAGCAGCTACAGACGGCCCTGATGACAACGATTCGAGTGATTTCTCAGACGAAGATGAACCGGACTGGGTCCATGAACAAGCAGGAAACAACTTCCACGCTCTGTTCGATAAATTGCACGTCCTAAGACAATATGAAAGTTTCTTGGACCATTGGGATGATAAGCAGGTAAATTTGAACCACAAGGACTCTTTGCAGCCAACCACAAGGAAAAGAGTGAAGAAAGTACAAGTGAAAATTGAAGAAAACGAATTTTTACCTAATCCTTATCATGATTCAAACACTGACGATAGGGAAACTCTAAGTAACGATATTCAAAAATTGTTATCTAAGATAGACAATAAAGATACTAGCAGTACCAGTACCACAGATCCAGACGGTTTCGAAGCAATTAATGATTTGAATCCAGTGAAAATCTTTTTCGCATCAAGAACTCATTCACAGTTGATTCAATTTGCTCATCAATTGAAATTACCTGATTTTCCATCTTCATTTAACAATATTGATCATGAAAATAATGTTTCTAGAGAAAGAATTAAATTCTTACCCTTGGGTTCAAAGAAACAATTATGCATCAATTCAGACGTGACAAAGTGGGGGAATTTGGAGGCAATTAATGACGCTTGCCACGAGAAGAGACATTCAAAGGAGGGCTGTCCGTTCTATAACGATAGCTCTTGGAATAATAAAGTACAAAAATTTAATAACTATATCAATCGTGATATCTTGGATATTGAAGATTTACATAAAATTGGCTTGCAAAATAATACTTGCCCTTACTACGCCTCGAGAGATTTGACCAAGACAAGAGAGATTGTTACTTTACCTTACCAATACCTTCTAAATGAGTCCACTAGAAATTCTTTGCAAATTGATTTGAAGGACTCCATAGTAATCATTGATGAAGCTCATAACCTAATCGATACAATCAATAACATTTACTCGGCAACAATATCCTTAAAGGACCTAATTAATTGCCAACTCGGGCTAGATAACTATTTGAAAAAATTTAAATCAAGATTGAACCCAGGTAACAGAGTAAACCTTTTGAAATTATTAAAATTGACTAGCGTATTGCAAAATTTTATCAAGACCCAAAATTCATCACAAAGGATTGGTGAGAATATAAACATTAATGATATCTTTAATGATACCAATCTAGACACTATCAATATTCATAAACTTATAAACTATATCAAAATTTCCAGGATTGCTTACAAGATCGATGCATACATTAAATCAATAGATGAAAATACTCAATCATCAGACAATAAGGACACCACTACAACAACACAATCACAACCATTACTTTTCAAAATGGTAAATTTCTTAAACTGTTTGACAAATCCGGAAAGGGAGGGTCAGTTTTTCTTTGATAAAGATTCTTCAATTAAATATATGTTATTAGACCCAAGTAAACATTTTGAATCTTTGATCAATAATGCTAAATGTATCATCTTGGCCGGTGGGACCATGGAACCAATGAATGATTTTAAAAATTTTTTGTTCCCTCAATTAGATGAACAATTTATCGTAAAATTTTCTTGTAATCATATCATTCCAGATAATAATTTAAACACTTTTATCATCAGTGAACCAACCATACAGTTTAATTTTAACAACAGAAATAATCAATCATTGATAAATGATAAATTATTTGATTTTTTTTGGAAATTGACCGAGAATGTACCCACAAATGGTGGTATTGTCGCATTTTTCCCCAGTTACAGTTTCTTACAAGATATAATAAATCAATGGCAATCGAATAATTTATTCAACAAATTGAACAATAAAAGGATAATTTTTTATGAATCCAAGAATGGTATTGATCCATTAGATCAGTACACCACACATGTCATTACTGGTGCCATCCTTTTTGCAGTGGTCGGTGGGAAATTATCAGAAGGTATTAATTTCCAAGATAATTTATGTAGAGCGGTCGTTATGGTAGGTTTACCCTTCCCCAATTTGAAAAGTGGTGAATTACAAATTAAGATTAATTACTTGAGGGAAAAAGCTAAATTGAATGGTGATGATCCTGATTTGATTGCAAAACAATTTATTGAAAATATTTGCATGAAAGCTGTCAATCAAAGTGTAGGGAGAGCAATAAGACATATTAATGATTATGCCACTATTTATTTATTGGATAATAGATACGAGAGAAGGGAAATTCGTGATAAATTATCACTTTGGGTAAGAAGAAGAATTCAAAATGATAACAAAATTGATTCAATAATGACACAAACTAAAATTTTCTTCCAAGATAGAAAAACCTAAGTAACTTTTTTTTTTGTACATTAATTCGGATACATAACTTATATAACATTACATTAACACATACGCATATTTATTTTTCTGTGAGTCTACTACCAGAAAATGCACTTCTTTGGTTAAATGTTTCAAGAAGTGTCCTAGTAAACCAACCGTAATCGTTCACCGTATCTCTCTTAACATCAATAATTCTTTTCCCACTTACCGGACAAACTTTAACTTTGGTCGTTATGATCGGTAATAAAGTGATGGCACATCTTCTCCATTTGTTACCATTACTGGAAACAATCGTCATGTTGGTATTCATTTCATTAGTAATATCAAACGTTTCTGTGATATATTCATTTTGAATACTGAAGGGTTCAATTTCAAGAATTGATGATCCTGGTTTCAATTCCAATAATATCGATAAGCTATAAATACTAGCTTTATCTAAATTATTATCTATGATGTCCATATGCGTATCCGCATATGCAAAGATTAACTGGTAGAATAATTTAATAGATGGCTCATTTTCACAAACCATATTTTGAAATTTCATCTTGGTCATTTCAATATTATTCATCATTTTTATTAAATATTCACCGAAGGATAAGTTTATATCTAATTTAGGTTCATTTATAACACTATCATACCCTAGGGGTAATGTCTTGCCATATATATTATAAATTTGATACCAAGCTAATCCACTAGTCTTATTTGTTAATTGCCAGAATTTATTCAATGGTATAAATACAATGTTGAAGAAAGCTTGTGAAGTGATCTTATATCTGAATGCTAATTTGGTTATCTTGTAAACAATCGCCATACATGATTTATCATGTGTGAATTTTATATCGTAAATGGTCAATTGAGTAGTATATTTTTCATATGGATTGTAGGATTCATTCCATCTTTTAATTTTTTTATCTAAATGTGGTCTTATAATGTCATCTGTTTGAAGGTCCATGAAATTGTCTATTTGTAATTTGACACTTTTCGAATTCGACAGAAGAACAATCTCAGTTTCGTTATTTGTCGGTATTATATAAAACTTATCAAATGATTCCATATCTTTTTGGGTAATTACATTATCATGTAAGTTTATCTTATAAGCATAACCAATTGATGTGACTAGAAGATGCGTACCCAATAATGTAAGATCAGTTACCTTACTTCTATTGCTTGGCAATATTAATCTTGTCCCATCCAATACTGTCAAATAAATTGAATTATTAGTTAGAACGGTAAAGATACCTTGTTCTGTCCATTTAATATTAGTGACCCAAATATCAACACTATCAGAATCTAATACCACTGTGTTAACATGAAAGACTTGATTATTCTCTAACTTGAAAATAACAATTTCACCAGCTTCATTACCTACTGCAATTTGTGTCCCATTGGGACTCCAAGCAAGGCTATGATAACATCTTTGCGCTAAAGCAGCATCAGGTTGATCAATTTGTTGCCATTGAACATTATCTTTATAAAGATTAATATTGAAATTGCTTGTTAAGGCCGCAAAAATTCCAGGATTTGTTTGATTCACTCTTATCTGTCGAATAAAACTTACTGGCTGCGAATTGAGTAAAGAGTTCTTCTCTGCAGCAGTAAATTCAAACTTGTTATCCACTTCTAACGGCAGATCATCAAGATGGAACAAATCTTTGCTAGCACCGTGAATCTCCTTTTTAAACACTGGCTCAGCTACAGTTAAGTTGGACTGTGTGACAAAATAAAGTGTACCGTCAGACCCCCATTCTAAAACGTCATCAAACACATGGAACTCCCTTCTAGTCAAAACGAGATCCTTTAGAAGCTTCATTGTGGTTTCCTGTTTGAGTTCGATTGTTTACCGTTTTGAAATTCATTTCGAGATCTTTAAATTGTAAACAAACAAAGTCATCGCTTAGTGGGAGAAAATGCTTTGGCGTTATTGGTGTGTCACACTCTTGTTGTTGGTTGTTCCGTTGCACGCGCAACAATGTGCGATGTTTGGTAACTGTGGACGCAAAGACGGTGTCAAAGTGGAACTGCCGTGTCCTGTGGATAACGCGTTTGTTCCACCAAAGATAAATCAAGAGATGCTAGCGGTTCTGGTAGAAACCTGCGGTGAAGAATGGTCTAATGTGGACAGTGTTTGTTGCTCAGAGGATCAGTTACTCACCTTAAAGAATAATTTGGAGAGAGCAAAACCACTGATTGAATCATGTCCAGCATGTATGAAAATTTTTAACAACTTGTTTTGCCATTTCACTTGTTCACCCCGTCAGGCAGACTTTTTAACCATTAATGAGTTGGAAAAATCTAACGACGGTAGAGATATTGTCAAGAAACTTTCGTTAGATGTTAGCTCAAACTGGGGTCAAACTTTTTTCGATTCATGTAAATATATTAAATTTTCAGCTACCAACGGATACGTCATGGATTTGTTAGGTGGTGGGGCACAAAGATACCAGGATTTTATGCAATTCTTGGGAGATTTTAAACCACAGTTAAATGGATCACCATTTCAAATTGATTTTAAATTTAATTTTGACGAACAAGACCAACAACTATCATTCAATGAGAAAGTTTATAATTGTAATGATACACAATATAAATGTGCATGTTTTGATTGTCAATTATCTTGTCCAAAGATGCAACCTTTGAAGAATAAGATTTGTACCGTTGCGTTTCTCCCATGTTTCAGTTTTAATGTTCTAATTACATATTTGATAGGGTTTGTTGGGATGGCTATATTGTTCTACTACCGTCGCAAAGATAAAAATAAATATAATTCATTATCGGCAAAGGCATCTAGTTCTACTGTTGAGGAAATTCCTATGAAAGATATCTCTAATTCAAAAGATATCATAAATTATGAAGAAATTACCAGTCTAGAAAAAAATTCCTCCACTGCTATGCCCTATAAATTTAATACTTTACTAGCTGAATTCATAAAACCAATATCAGTCTTTTCTACTAATAAGCCGTTTGTTGTCTTATCTATAGATATTATACTTATTATTATTTTTGCAATTTTATTGTCCCAATTTGCTGACTTGGAGCAGGATCCTATAAATCTTTGGGTAAGCAAAAAATCATCCAAATATTTGGAAAAGCAATATTTTGATGAACATTTTGGTCCATTTTATAGAACAGAACAAATTTTTGTCGTTAATGAAACTGGTCCAGTATTATCTTCATACGATACTGTGAAATGGTGGGCTAATATTGAAAATGAAATTGTTAACAACATTACATCAGTTGAAAATATTACATACGAGGATTTATGTTTCAGACCTTCTGAAAATTATGACTGCGTCATTGAATCATTTACCCAGTATTTCCAAGGTGATCTACCAAGTCCAGAATACTGGAATTATAAATTAAATGCATGTACTAAGCATCCTGTAAACTGTTTACCAACCTTTCAACAACCTTTGAGAACGAATTTATTATTTAGTGATCCAGATCCCTTCAAAGCTAATGCATTCGTTGTTACATTTCTTTTAAGTAATCACTCTAATTCGGCAATCCTATGGGAACAAGAGTTAGAAAGTTATTTAGTCAAACTAAGGAATAATGCACCTGATGGATTGCGAATCAGTTTCAATACAGAAATTTCATTGAAGAAAGAATTAAATAATAATGGAGATATTTGGACAGTGTGCATATCTTATCTGGTAATGTTCATCTACGCGGCATATGCTTTGAAGAAAAAAAGTGGTGGTACAAGAATACTTTTAGGTCTAGCAGGTATTTGTATTGTAGCAACATCGGTAATATGTGCTGCTGGATTTCTTAGTGTCTTCGGTATTAAATCGACATTAATTATTGCGGAGGTTATACCGTTCCTGATATTAGCCATTGGTATTGATAACATTTTCTTAATTACACATGAATTTGATAGAATTACTGAAAGGTTTCCAAATTTAACATTGGAGGAAAAAATTGTTAAATCAATGATGCATGTCTTCCCCTCCATCATTTTATCGTTAGTTTGCCAAGCTGGTTGCTTTATTTTAGCAGCATCTGTTTCAATGCCTGCGGTAAGAAATTTTGCGTTATATTCAGCGACATCAGTAGTTTTTAATGTTGGTCTACAATCAACTGCATTTGTTTCAATTTTAACCTTGTATGAAAGGATGTATGAAAATGATTCCAATTTGACGTTGAAAACTCCTTCAACAATTTCCACCCATGATGAATTTATCCAACCGGAGCTTAATTCTGCTTTTAAAGGTTATTTTGTCATATTTAGTTACAAAATGATTGTCTTAACTTTTTTTGTATTATGGGCAATGATATCATTGATCTTTTTACCCAAGATTGAATTTGGTTTAGATCAAACGCTTGCGGTACCTCAAGATTCATATTTGATTGACTATTTTAATGATATATATGACTATTTGAAAGTGGGGCCACCAGTATATTTTGTAGTGAAAAACCTTGATCTAACAAAGAGATCTGAACAATTGAAAGTTTGTGGTAGGTTCACTAAATGTAACGCAAATTCAATAGCAAACATCTTAGAGTTAGAAAGAAATAGATCAACCATTGTTGAACCGGTTGCAAACTGGTTTGATGATTATATGGCATTTTTAAGTCCATCATTGAAATCTTGTTGTAGAGTTAAAAAGGGTACTAATGAAATGTGTCCGATTCCATCATTATCCACAAGTAACATTAATAATGGTATTGAAGAAACTGATTGTGAGCAATGTTTCAAGAAGGGTCAATGGAAATTTGATATGACTGGTTTCCCAGAAGGTCCAGAATTTATGAACTATTTCCAAAATTGGATTAATTCACCAAGTGATCCATGTCCTCTAGGTGGTAATGCGCCATATTCAACATCAGTTTCATATAATGATACGCATATCATTGCATCCAGTTTCCGTACAGCGCATAGACCATTAACATCACAAAAGGACTTCATAGATGCATACAATGATGCTATACGAATCAGTGAATCATTGAAAGATCTAGATGTTTTTGCATATTCACCATTTTACATTTTTTTTGTTCAGTATAGATCCCTTTTACAATTAACTATAGCGTTGATATTGGGCGCTATCTGCTTGATTTTTTTCAGTACGAGTATCTTGTTGGGTACGATACATACCGGGTTACTTTTGTCGTTTACAGTAAGTATGGTTATAATTGATATTGGTGCATTAATGGCTTTATTTAATATTACACTCAATGCTGTCAGTTTAGTTAATCTAGTAATTTGTGTTGGATTAGCAGTTGAATTTTGTGTCCATATTGCAAGATCATTTACAATGGTACCAGACAATTCAATGCAAGACCCAGAGTTACGTATAAAGTTTGTAATGACAACAGTAGGTGAATCTGTCTCAAAAGGAATTACAATGACAAAATTTATTGGAGTTAGTGTCCTGGCATTTGCTCAATCCAAAATATTCCAGATATTCTATTTCCGTATGTGGATATCGCTGATTGCAGTAGCGTCACTTCATGCTCTTATATTCTTTCCCATATTGCTGGCTACACTAGGTGGAACATACTATCTTGATGAACCCATGGATGACGGATCCGCAAAGTAGAAGTACATGTGGTACACTATGAGAAACACAATAACAGAAAACTGCTCCAGTGGGGAGTTGAACCCGACGGCTTTGACAGATGACGTAATTTCCTTTTTCGAAATGATAGAAAAATCTCGAAATTTTCAAATGCAAAAACGAAGTAATAAAGGATATTATATCATGCACTGAGTAGATAAGATAGTCATCCTAACCCGCGTATACCACTTTGTATAGGCCATGTTTGCTCGTTTCTGGAATATGTATAGCCGCAATCTGAATAACAGACCCAAATTGACCAATGCTGTAATGACAGGTGCACTTTTCGGACTTGGTGACATATCTGCACAATTGTTATTTGAAAATTCTGAATACCCTAAAAATACCAAAACTGTTAAAGAGTTTGAAGAATTGGGCTTGAGGGGACAAGATAATACTATTGATCATTATAATTACGACTGGTATAGAACTTTGAGGTCAATAACTTATGGTTCACTTATTTTTTCATTTATTGGCACCAAATGGTACAATATCTTAAACTACAAGATACGATTTCCCAAGAAATCTATAAGTAGTTGGAATAATAGATTTTTGAGAGTGGCGGTGGACCAAATTATCTTTGCACCAATTTCACTACCATTCTATTTCACTTGTATGACACTTTTGGAAGGCAACCCACTTCATATTGCTAAGTTGAAAATTGAAGAACAATGGTGGGATACATTGAGAACAAATTGGTTGATCTGGCCCATAGTACAAACATTTAACTTTTCCTTTGTGCCATTACCTTATCAACTATTAACAGTAAACATCGTGGCAATATTTTGGAACACTTTCTTATCTTATAAGAATTCAAATATTGTCTTAGAGAAAGATAAATATTCCGTATTATATCCACCTGTTACGGAATAAAATTGATTAGCAGGTATTATTAGGACCAAAAAAAAATAGAGGTTCTTAACAGATATTCATCTTTCAAACATATCAACCACTCAATATTCTTTTTGATTCATTACACGATGGACCTTTTCCTTTATTATATAGATCTCTTTTATACTATTTAAAAAAAATTTAAATCTTTCAAAAATTATCAATCATTCAATACTTCAATAAAAATCAACTTTGTGTTATGTAAAACACAAAAAGAAAAACTCCGATACGGGGAGTCGAACCCCGGTCTCCACGGTGAAAGCGTGATGTGATAGCCGTTACACTATATCGGATATAAAAGAGATGCGCAAGCCCGGAATCGAACCGGGGGCCCAACGATGGCAACGTTGGATTTTACCACTAAACCACTTGCGCTTCCGTAAAAGCTGTTACGGTTGGGGTTCTCGCAACTGATATTCAATAACTTTTACTTAATAATCTAGTTAAATTTGACTTCGACTAGCAATACTTAATTTATTCTTAAAACTAACTAATAACTATCTAACTAATTTTCTAGTATCTAAGAACTGGTTATATAAAACTATATAAAAACGTGCCAACAAATATCAAAACTCAACTGGAAGATGATCTCTTTTATATCAAAACTCTTAACTGAATGTTTCATTCTCATACATGTTTCAATCTCGTACATGTTTCAATCTCACACAATAACTATTTCTAGTAAAACACTTCTAGAACTGTTCACCTCCTATTAGGTTCATTAAGTCTAACGAGGATCAGATTCTCTAACACTAATCTAGAACTCAGTGGATCACTCTACAGGTTAATTACGCCTGAGAGACTTTCTCACAC